>LNAC01000054.1:5304075-5509075 GCA_002007465.1 Ailurus styani
CCCGGCCGGAGCGGGACTGTGCGCGGGGCCGCGGGGCGCCGCAGGGGTGGGGTCCGGGCACCGTCGTGCGAGGGGCCAGGCTGCTGCGGCCTGAGGTGTCGCCCGGAGGCCGCGTCCCCCCGATTCCAGCAGCCGGGCCGCGCGTCGGGGCGGGTGGAAGCCGGTGCGGACGGCGGGCTCCTGCTCAGCCGTGGGTCCGGGACCGGAAAGACCTGCATCCTCCTGACTTTGATTTACGTGCCCTTCGGGTTTCCTTTCTGCTGCTTCTTTGCCTTCTCCCTTTCTCCCTTCAGGACTCTTCTTTCCTGCATTTTTTTCTAAGAGTTTACGTCTCAGCGGGGTTCTGGACCGGACAGAGCTTCCCCTCGGCTCCGCGGTGGCCCACGTGGCTTCCCGCCGCGCGCGTCCCCTCCGGGGGCCAGTGGGGACAGGTGCTGCGACCGCCCTCGGCCCCGGCAGGCGCACCTCAGGGTCCCCTCTCCGCGGGGCTCGCCCCGTGGGTGCAGACCTTCCGCCTGCCCCCGCGCGCTCTCCCCTGCTCTCTCCCGGCCCCCGGGCGCCCCGGGACCCCCTCCGCCCTGCCTCGGGCCGCCCTCCTCTCCGGCTGCGCCCGCGTCCACACGGCAGGAGCCCAGAGGGTCTGGTTTCAGCAGAGCCCCTGCGTCTCGCGCTGAACAGGAAAGTGCTTTCCAGAACGGTCCCTTCCAGTCTCCTGACGCTCATTGTTTCGTGTGTGCGGGACGAGCCTCGCGCGGTCTGCCGCTGGGCAGGCTGTCCCTCCTCTGTGAAGGCTCCAAGCGGCTGCAGGTGAGAGACAGACCCACGGGGAGGAAGAGATCGTGAGGGACAAAGAGAGGCAGAGAGGGAGAGACAGAGAGAAGAGAGATCTACTGACACATCCGTAGTCCATCCTGAATCTCAAGTCTTTGGTGCGGAGGGACAGGAAATGGACTTGGACGTCCGGGCCCTGGGAGACCAGACTGGCAAGCCAGACGATCTCCCTAAAATCTCTTTGCGGTGGGTGCGAGGCTGCTGCTTTCCTCGTGAGCCGCACCCGAAGTCCAGACAGCCTGCGATCCAGTCACTGTGACGTGTGGGACCTGAATTCAGCAGAGGCTTTAGTCCTTGATGGACAAGTAAGAGAGGGCTTCCTACCCCTCTATGAATAGAGCCTTCTCTAGGCTGCCTCTTAAAGTTCCCGAAAAGGCATCTTCCCCAAACAGTGTGCGAGCAGGTAGGGACAAGTCACTCAGACCCGGCTGAAGGTGGAAGAATGCACCTTGGAATTCTTCCCTAGCAGATGGGTTTGTCGCTCGCCAGAGAAACAGAAGCATCGTGATGGAGGGGCAAGCGTCAAGAGCCTCCAAAGTGTCTGGAAGGGGAAAATCGGTAGAGACGAAACAGAGCAGCAACCTCTGTGCCAACCAAAGGAGCAGCAGCTGAACGCACACCCACCCCTCAGTGCCCGCTGACTTCGAGGTCAGGTGCAGCGGGCACCAGCCGCCCGTCCCTGGCTCTCTTAGGGCTGGATTTTTGAGGCTGTTATGCACTGAAGGCTCCCATTGAGACACTGCAAAACCTTTAAGAAGTACTTTCTGGGTTTCTTCTATGCAGCTTCCCACCTTCATTCTCTTCCTTCATGAAATCTGCCTAGCATTTTGCAACAAGCCATGTGTTTAATTTCTTCGAAAATAGTTCCTTGGGGGGGGTCTTTCCAAGGGATATAATAAAATTATACATTTCTTTCAGTTCTTCAGTATCCTCCTGAATTCAGCCCTGCCTCCTGTCTGCTCTATCACGCATTCAGTTCCTTTTAAAAGGGAACATGGCACTGTATTTCAGATAGACGACGTTCTTTTTGGGTTGACAATTTGGAAAACAGACCCCCATAGCAAGGTATATATGCCTTTTCTTAACACAAACTTCGTGGCCTTTGTGGGGTGGAGGTGGCGGGGGGAGGGGTGGGGGGTAAAGTGAAAGCTGTCCAAAGCAGAGCAGAAGCGAAGCTAGCTGACTTGGAAACACATTCCATGTGAAATGGCAGACCGGGGCCCTTGCCCTCTCTCAAATCCTGGCCTCAGGGTCCCTTAGAATTCAGTTGGTTGTTTCCTTGGAGAGGAGGAGCCCTGCACATTCCTCCTGAAGCTTTTGGACTCTCCCTTTTAATCCCTTCTCAAATGGCACAAGTCACAAAGCCTCCCTGGTCTGCCCAGGAGGGAGCCCCCCGCCCCCAGGAAGCTCCTCCCTGGGACAGTGGCTGCGGGCGCTGAGGCCGGGGGTGGAATGGCCTTCCATTTCACAGGACGCTTGGATTCTGAGTGTGAGCCAGGTGCCCTGATTTCATGTTTGTGAGAGATAGTCTTTTGGGGAGAAATGTACCATTGCAATAAGGTTATTTAACTATTTGGTTTAAGCTTCTCCAAATGGTAAAGTCAATGCAGACTTTTTCTCTATACTGCAGAGGACATGGACTCATCAGAACCCTTCTCTAGAGAGAAGTGCAAAATGTAAGTTATAGATTCACGAAGAAACTCTGTGGATTTTGTTTTTTAAGGAAATAAAATCAGGATAGATCCAACAGGAAATCCATAATCACGTTGTCACTTCTGGGACGATGGGTACTTTTTCCATGCTGCTTTATTGTCTAAACCAGAAATATCTTATATCCTCTCTGGGCCTTGGTTTTCTCACCTATAAAATAGACTAGTTAAGGCAAAATCTAAGCTCCTACATAATTTCATGGTCTGCAAGTGGAAACTAGTCTTCTAAAGAAATATGAAGCCCTCTCCTCTGTTGGAGCCCAGCAACAACACTCCTCCGTACACGCTCCGTGTGAAGGTGGCACGCGCTCTCCCGGGGGGACCCACGCAAGCCGAGGACGCGTCTCTCCATGATGGAAGTTCAGGATGACCTCTCCTCGCCGTCCCTCCCTCTCCGTGCCTCCAAGCCCGCAGCCGGCTTCCCCTGTGAAACTGCTCTTTAGCAGACAGGGGAGGTTTCGTCATTGGTGTCATTTGCCACAGGGTTGAAACGGAGGGTTCAAAAACTTCAGGAGGAACACAGAGGCTTCCTCCTGCCCAAGGAGACAAAGATTTTCACACCCGTGAGCCAACAAATTACATTGAATTGAATCCCAATTAAGAGTCTGTAATTTCCATGTTGGAGACTAATGATTCAGATTTGTGAGACTTTCTGTTTGGTTCTATCCTATGATGCCCCTCTGCCCACGTAAGTAGTAAGACGGAGACCAGTCAGAGATGTCCACCAGACGCAGGTGGCAGAGAACTTCCTTCTCCCCTTTGTGGTCCTTAAAACCAGGCCGCTCAGGCCTGCGCCCACGCGTCCACCAGGGGGCGCTGACCCCCGCCGAACGCAGCGCGCTCGGAGCCACTTGACTGCGAGCCCAATGGAAGGCCCCTGCCCAACCGGCCACCAGGCTTTCTAACGCGTCGTCATCTTGCTTGGGTCAGGAGAACATTTTTGAAGCATACAATACATTTTGCAGATACAACAGTTTGATTTAAACATGGTAACCTATACCCGGGTACGTTTCCATAGCTGTAAAAACAGTCAGAGTCCAATTCACCATAATATCATTTCAGACGTGCTTGCATCCACCTCCATCCCCTACACAAAGTCTGGAGAGCGGAGAAAACCGTGGCCAAAAATAAAAAGGGGGTGTCGATCTTGACCATTTCTTTTCAGCTATTTTTCTAGGCAAGTCCATCAAATTAACACATGCCGGTGGACAGTACATAATGATCCCGGCTTTTTAAGTCTTTTTAATGATCACCTTTGGTCAGGACTATGAAGGAGCCCAGCCAAGTTTAAAGCCACTCTCAAGTCTGCAGATTCCAAATTTGGAATCATAGAAAACTGTGATTTTCCATAATTTTCATTTATAAAGAAGATTTCTATGATGCAAAGAAAAACGAAGAATCTACATGGTTTGTGGGCTGAGATTATCAGCATGTTTTGATGTGAAATGGCTGAGAAAGGAGATGACTTTTCAAAGCATAATAAATGAATGATATATCCCTCACTCACACAAACTGTCCTGAGTTAAAAAATATATATATTTATTTATTTATATATGGTTTCCCTCCCAGTAAACACTGTGAACAGTTAAGATGAACATCTAAGCACTGTCAGAGAAAATCTAGTTTGTGACTTTAAAATGCTAGTTTTTCCAGGGATGGTCTGTGCTCTGTTCCCCTCTCCCCTACCAAGTCTTAAGCATGGTTCATGTTTAAAAGAATTTGATAGAAAGTCTAAGCTTTCGTTTACTGAGAAACCACACAGATACTCCAGACAGTTTAGATTTGGACATGTGAAAGTTTATTTATTTATTTTTTTGTTTTAGTGTCCAATTGATATGAAGTGAAGACACTGCTTTTCAAAGTGATAAAAAAATAAACACGATGAAAATTTTAAATCGGTTTCCTATCTTTCTTTTGTTCTCCAATTTTTGTGATTGAGACATACTACCCTAACGTGCAATACAATTGCCTGAGATACCTTGGCTTTTGCCTTTTTAGCTGGTTATGCACTTTCTGTGTGAGTGTGTGTGTGCGTACGTGTGTGCGTGTCTGTATGGTGTGTGTGCTGGGGAAAGATACGAGGAACAGATCACATGGCAGAAAAAATGAAAAGCTGGATTTATTGTTGGTTCTGGCTTAAAACGTTTTTGATCTTTATTTTTACCAAGAGAAAACAGGACCAGATATTCTGTACTGTTTCCTCCAAAGCTCAATCCCTTTGGATCTGTGAAAATTCATGTTGTTGGGCAATTGCATGACTTCTTTTCTGTTCCCTTAGAGACATTGTAGAGGGGTGTGTCAGTGCTAGACCAGCTTCCAGTGCATAGATGCTGCCTGCTCAATTTGCATCATCTTCCATGTATCTGCGTGTATATCCAGCTCTAATATCTATCTCTAGTTATCTATTTATCTACACATTGCCTATCTACTTACCATTCATCATCTATGTGTCTATCAATCCATCTAAGTATCTAGACTATCATCTTCCTCCCCCACCTCCTCCCTCCCCTCTCTTTGTGCCCCTTCCCACTGCCACCTCCTGCCTCTTCCGCTTCTTGTCTCCTCCTCCTCCTCCTCCTGCTCCTTCTTATTCCTTCTTCCTCTTCCTCTTCTTCTTCTCCCTTGTTATTGTCATCATCATCATCATCATCATCATCGTCGTCGTCTAGAAAATAACGAATGTTTTCCCCTTGATTCATCTCTTCCACGAGAGAGCTGAAGTTTTGGTCATTCTTGTTGCCAACCAGCATAAATCCCCATATTCCCAAACACCATACATACATACATGTTAAAATCCAGTTTTTAGTCTGACAGGATATTGAAAGAAAGCAGCACAGGCTGATGAATACAGTGCTTGACTTAGAATCTGGAGAGATGCTGGGAAAAGCTGGTGTGATTTACTGTGTGAACCTGCAAGAGTCTCTGGAGGCCTCAAATCTCCCAAACAGAATCTAGTAACAGCCCTATTCCCTCTGCACTGACACGTACTGACCAAGACCAACTCAGTCCTTCAGGAGAGATTTGCTGTTAAAATAGAAGGCATGATTCTGGACCATTTTCAAAATTTCCTTAAAAGGAATGTATCTTCAAAAAGTATTTAAAAATGGATAAAATATGGTCCTAAAGATGAATAGATCTTTTCGGATTATATCTGTGCTGTGCAGAAAATATCCTGTGGGTAAAAGACTGTATAAAATCAGATGCTAAATGTTAACTTAATAATTTCGTCATTCTTTGGAATAGCATTTAGGTAACTCAAGCCATAGGACAACACACCATAAATTAGTATGGCTTTAAAAACACTTTCAGAATTAGTCTTGCCCTTAACATGAAGAAAAAGAGAAGAGGAAGAAGGCCGTTTTAAAAACCACACTGTGCCATGTTGGCACCTTTCTGTATAGGTATGCTGAGGCCACAGCAGAGCTCAGCCTCATAAAATGATGTTCACTAGTCTCTCCCTTGTGCTTGGTTTACTACAAAAATCAAACAAACAAACAAACAAACAAACAACAAAGAAAACAGATTATCCTGTTTCTTTTGGAACTTGGGGATTCAAGTAAGCTGATGATTTACTCCGAATGTATTAGATCCAAGGGCAAATGTCTGGGCCAATGATCATAAGATGCTCAGTAGCAAGTTCACAAGAACGGAAAGAATCCTAGAGGGATCATAAATGCCAGCGTAGGGTGTCCATTTTTTCTTGGATACTGCTCTTTATTTTCTAACTTCTCTGGATTCCCTGCCCTCCTTTAACTAGGAAGCTGAGTCTGAATTTAATTACATCAGAATAAATAGCAGAGGTACCAGAAGACTTTTTGGGTGGAAATTCAAAAGTCCCAAGACTCAAAGAGACATGGAGGATTTGGGGAAGAGGTGAACCGTGGAGAAAGGGATTTGCAGGTACAGAGGGAGACATCGTCTCATGTACAGGCTGAACCCCTTCCCTGGGCTGGAGAGGCCTTACTACGTGAGTCTTCCCTCGTAGGAAGCAGAGCCCATTTCCTACTACAGTAGAAAAAAAAGGAGAATAACCATCCTTTTCTTTTAAAGATTTTATTTATTTATTTGACAGAAAGAGACACTGTGAGAGAGGGAACACAAGCAGTGAGGGTGGGAGAGGGAGAAGCAGGCTCCCCGCAGAGCAGGGAGCCCGAGTAGGGGCTCGATCCCAGGACCCTGAGACCATGACCTGAGCCGAACGCAGACACTTAACGACCGAGCCACCCAGGCGCCCCGAGAATGACCCCTCTTCTGACTTGCCCTCAACCATCAACAGGTGTCTGGGGAATATGACTTCTGCTAGCGAATCTCCCGTTCCGATCTAGGGTTTCTAATGCCGAGCAGGTGAGACACAGGAACGGCCAGGGGAGGCTGGCAAAGGCATCGGCAGCAACAGCCTGTGGCAGGGGTAGCGATGCCCTCCCTGGCCAACTCCGGGCCTGGCGCCTGCTTGAGCTTCTGACTGTCTTCCCTCCTCTCCCTCCTGCCCTCAGGACCCACGCTCTGGCTCTACACGACTCTAAGCCATTCTGTGACCTGACCAAGTTCCTTTTAGACTCGAGTTAGCTGTTAATTTTGTGCCTTGCAACTCAACACCATGATGAAGACAGACCCTAACAATGGAGTTCATTAAAGAAGCACATTCTGCTTCCATCCTGCCTCCACCCGAAGACAGGAGCCGCCTGAGAACAGCGCGTCAGTCCTCCACTGGGCATTTCCGTAACCCGTCAGTCTGCAACTCTTCCCACCTCAAAACCCCTTTATGCCCTTAATTATTATTCAGGACAGCAGAGAATGTTTTCTTATGCCATTTGTATTTATTTAAACACATTAGTAATTAAAACTGAGACATTATAAAATATGCATTTACTTGGTTACCAATAACGATACAATTTCGATACAGTAATGATACAATTTCATGACATGTTAGCACAAATAACACATTTTTCTAAAGAATCAGTGAGTGTCATGTCAACTGTTTTCCCAAATCTCTTTATTGTTGGGCCAGACAGAAGAGAGCTAGACCCCCATTTCTTCTCTGCACCAGCTTGTTCTTAACCAATTGCTAGGCTAACATAGGTTCAAACAGCGATGAAGAATATTTTAACAACCTTTTCAAATAATTGTGCATGTTCTCCTATGAAATGACATTGAAACGGGAACAGTGTTTGTTTCTTAAAGGTTCATGGCTGTGTGAATTCTGGGCCCAGACCACTGAACTTCATTGCATTGATCTATTCTGTACTCTGAAGGGACTTTTCACTCCTGCATGATTTTGCAACACCATGCATTCCTTGTTGGGAAAATACGGGTTCAGGGAGGTATCTGGATTTCCTACATGTCAACACATTTCATTATATAATAGCGAAAAAAACCCCACATCTGTTACCATCACCACCCACCCTATTAGAAATATCTCTAAGTATCGAGAAGCTGTCATGTTAGCATGATGGACACAAGTTTTCCCAATTTCTGGGAAATTGAAAATTCCAGTGTTGTCATTGGTGACAAATACAGTTGGTTGTTTTTCTTGTAGTGACAGGCTTACTTTGTTCATTTTCCTGAAAAGGTCTCTGCCAGACACCCAGGTCTGAGTAAGCAGTTTGTCCCTCAGTCTTTCTTTGGTGTAAGAAGGTGTCCTGTGAAAAAAGCGGCTGACTCAGCTCTCAGCTCAAATCCTTGACAAGTGCGTTCCTTGACGTGAGTGTAGCAAGATCCACACAATGGAGGCAACAGAGGGCTTTCTGCATGCTTGACACACACGGCACAGAAGAGCAAAGAGACGTTACCCCAGAGTGGAAATCTAATAACATTAATAACATAGACAGCTTCATCAAGGGTATTCTTAAGTGAAACTGTTGCATGTGCACACTCATGCACACACACACAGTCAAGCGTGCGCACTCACACACACACACACACACACACACACACACACACACACACACACACTAAACTGCAAGGGCAGGGCATCAAGAACACAGTGGCTGCTAGAACATTTTGGTGCTGCTGCCTTGATCTCTGTTTGGGCCAGTCATTTCACCCACCATTGCTTAGCAACTTCAGGGCAAACCTCAGCAAGGTGGAAAAAGCAAATCTCATCCTAACTTTATTAAGAAAACTGTTGGAGCTCACTGATATCCTGCAGTTATCTCAGGCACCCCAAAGTCCACAGAAGACTCCTAGAAGCTATGTTACACCTTCTCGTCTCTCCTTAAGCCTCAGACACCTTCTCTCCTCCTCCTTATCTGGTAATCTGGTGTCACCGTAAATTTAGAAGCAATCTGCAAAGATGCCCCACCTGTACCATGGGCCCATCGCATCGCCTCGCCTTCCTATACCTGTGCCGTACGCTTGTCCCAGTGGATAGACTGCCCACCTTCCTGCCTGAGACCTCCTTTCAGGCCTCCATCCTTGTTCACTCAAGCCTACCCCTGCAGCCCATGCCACCTCTGTCCTGCACTGTCTATCATTCCTACTGCACTGATGTATTCCTATCTGAATGAAATCAATAGGACAGCATCTGCCTTCATCAAACTCGTCTTCCTGTATCTCCCGTTTGCCTCTGCATGCTGCCCCCTTCACCGCTTCCCTGTATCGCAAATCCTTCCACATTTATTCTCACGCACCGTTTCCACCCTCCGCTCCTCCTCCTTTGAACCCACTGGATGCAGGCTTTCTTCTCCACAGCTCCATCAAACAGATCCTGACAAGGTCACTGGAACCTCCGCATTACAGAGTCCCATAGTTCACGCTCAGGTCTGAGTTCACTTGACTCTAGTGGAAGAAGGGGGGTGTAGTAACTAACTGTTCTTCTTCAAAATGATTTTGTCCCTTTCGTTTGGGGATGCGGGTAGCTTTTGGATTGAAGCACTTCTTACCTACAGCCTGTAGTCTGTACCTGCTAGCTGTTGTGCTCATGATTCTTTCTATATTTTAATCAGTACGTTACATATTGCAAGTAGTGTACGTGAGTTAAAGGGGATGTACTTGGGGAAGCTTGGGTTTTGTTCCTAATCCTACAAGCTCTATGATATTTGACAATTCATTTGTCCTCTTACACGGGGCTTCTTTCCTCTTATTATGCTAAAAGTATATATAACCATTTGTTAACTAACGTAATTAATAAGAAAATACATCTCCTGCTGCCAAGAAATGTACTATTTAATCTGATCAGCTACAGGACAAAAGAAACCCATGACCCTAAGAACCATACTGCTGCATCATTGGGTGAGTACACACGCACACACACGCACACACACGCACACCCCACTAGACTATTAGGAATTAAGAATATTAAATAATTGGTGTATCAGCAATCTACCTCCTCCCAGTTATGACTCTAATAGGACCTATTGATTTCACCAGTAAAATATTCCTCAGGCAGGTGCATGTAATCATCGCAGGGAATGGACGGAGTGGGACGGAGCTGCTGCTTGCGTGGAGATTTCTGTGCTTTGTCTCCTGATTGACTTGGCAGCCAGTTTTCTGTCGGTTATTTTTGGAATCGGTGCCAATGCTTGTGAACGAGAGAACAAGACTGCGGGAGAGGACTGCGTCTCCGTGACGGTTTCCTATCACACGATGAGAACCCTGACATTTTGCCATAAAAACACCTTCTCCCGCTCACCTACCAGTCATTAGAATTCATGAGCTTTTTTGAGGAATACCAATCATTCTCAACTTTATGGCAGTTGATTTAATTAGATCAGCACTTATTAGAAATTATTTCCTTTGAAATTAAGTTTTGGCTTTTCATCCAGGGCAGGTAAGGGGGATAAAATGTGAAGAACTACAATGACCAGCACTTGCCGCAAACTCTAACAAACAGAGCCTGTTTACAGAGCGCAGTCTTGAGTCTTCACACAACTCGATGAGGCCACAGGCACTGTTTTTACTTCAGATGTAGATAGTGGGAGGTTAATGGTTCTGGTGAGGTTTACACAGTAAACTGTACAGCTGAAGGTCAAATTTTGACCTTCTGAGTCCATGCCCAATTTACGTTTTTTCTGAAAGGAGGGGACGGGGTCAGAGGCTCCGGTGGTGGGACATAAATCTGCCTCCCCTCCCTGGACACACGGTCCCTCCGCCCTCACAGACCTCACTTCCCCGCTGTTTGGGGGCAGCCCACAGCCTTGTTCTGAGCCCTTTAAGAACCTGCTCCTGGTCAAACAAAGGTCTGTGCCCCTAGATGGTCTTGTTAAGAATGTCATCATCCTTTGTGTGCGAGCACACACAAACTCAGCCGTGATCTTTTTTTTTTTCAGTGAACCATACCCAGAGTTTAGATTGTTATATTTAACTGTTTTTAAAAACATGTCCTTTCTAAAAAAAAAAGTTTGACCCAGCATTCTGTCTGTGTGTAAACACTACACAAACTTTGACTCTGTTTGCTCATGTTATGAATGGCTTGCAAGTAATTCAGGGAGAGACACGTAGCAGCACATAGGTTCCAGCTTCTGTCAAACATTCAGACTACATCTCCATTCCCACTTACTTTGGATTTCCCTATAGACCACCTCCTCTCCATGCTTCTTGTAGAGGTATCAGGAAGATTTTGTTTTATGATCATTTTGAACTCCGTCATTGAGATCACCATCGGGACAGCAATGCTAATATTCACAGGTAAGAAATGAATTTTAGTCGATAAGGGAAAATGTAACAAATGAGATATTTTACAATAGAAAGATATATGTGAAAAAGAAAATAAATATAATAGGGACGCCTGGGTGGCTCAGGCGATTAAGTGTCTGCCTTCGGCTCAGGTCATGATCTCAAGGTCCTGGGATCCAGCCCCACGTCGGGCTCCCTGCTCCCCCGGGAGTCTGCGTCCTCCTCTCCCTCTGCCCCCTCTCCGTGCTCACTGTCTCTCAAATAAATAAATAAAGTCTTTAAAAAAGAAAATAAATATAATAGAAAATATAAATAAATATGCATTCACTTATACTACATATGTATTTATATTTTTTGTAACTTTTTAAGATTTATTTGTTAACTTGTTAAAAAGACACTCTACATAATATCGAATATTGATAGAGATCATGATTCAGGTTTGTCTGAGTTGAAACTTTCACGAAAAAGATTTTTAGTTACAATGTATTTACCTTTATAAAAGTAAACTCTCTAAGGTAGAACTTTATTTGAAAGAGTCGTATTTTCACCAGATTTTTTAAAAAAATGTTCTGGTATACATCACTAGTTATTATTATTATTGTTTTTAGAAATGGAATTGCTAATCACAGCACGGAGAGATGAGGAAATGCTGTTGGGATGGGACACCACGCCTCCTAGGCCGCTGAGTATCTATCTGTTGGGTGGGTTTCCGCTCGTGAGCAAAAAAGGGGTGACCATATGCACTTCAGCTGGGGTCAGACAGAGAAACACACGGGGCTGTCAGCATGGCTGGATTGTTTGGCGCTGGTGAAAAATATGACAGAGTGGGTAGATTTGGTCAAGGATGAAATTGAACGTCTTGGGACTCATGATTCACCCTCAGTCACTAATCCTACAATTTTAAAAGACTCTCGACCATCTGGGGCCGCTGGGGGAGGTGAGGGCTGACGGGGACGGAGGGGGGCTTTTTACCTTCAGCCTTCGTTGCCCCGGGGAGAGTTTCAGACATCTGGGGAGATGCTGGCAAAGAACTCTGTCTATGGGAGGATGCATTTCCCCCCACGAGGGTTAGAGTTGGCAATAGTCTTTGAAACCACCCGGGGTGCAGCCCTGTTCTCCACGTCACACCATCCTTCTCTGCTCAGGCTTGAATGACCTCCACACCTTACCTGAGCTAGTCAGAGAACCCCCTTGTCCTCCCACACGTTCCTTCTGTTCTGTTTGTCGGTCATTCATTTAGTCATTCAACAGATGTTCGTTAATTTGGAAAATGTGTCTCCAGTACCTTTGAACATACAAAGACTTTAGTAGATCAAGTCATCCACCCTAACGAGAAGAAAATCAGACTCCACTGTTTAACGGGAAGTACCTTTCGATGGTTTATAGCAACACAACTGTGTGTGTCTACGCGCTATAATTTCTCCTAAAATTTTGAAATGATGCGTAACATAGATTTTATGGGGAAAAAACACATGAGTAGTTTTCAGAATAAAAGCACCGTGGTAATATTGAAGCCGTGTGTATACAAATAGGCGAGAGTCACAAACAACGGTCAGGGGAACAGCCAAAAAGCAACGCTCACAACTACACTTGTCTCTCTAAAATTCTGGGGCTCCTAATGGCAGAGTCATCTGCTCCGCACCATCTGCCAGCTGTGCAGAGAGGGAAAGGAGCACGTGCAGGTACCGTAATAGACAATCTAATTAGTGTACGAAACCTTAATTTATTGGAGAAATTGTAAATATAAAAACAATTATGATTTAACAAATCTATTCCTTTGCTGCTGTGATGAACACTGTGCATGTGTTGGGCTATTATGCATGGTTTTCTCTTTTATATTATCTTGCAAGGTACCTTCCTTAATATATCACAGGGACAATGAAATTACACTCTGCTACCTGTCTACACATTTCTCTCACATTTGCAATCACAGTCGGAATTCACTTGACAATGGAGCTGCTTCATTGCCAATATGATCGGAATTGAAAAGTCTTTCCCCAGTTTGGCACAATTCTGAGGCCAGCCTGAGGACTCACCAGAGAGAAGACTTCTCAGATGACTTTTCAGCCTTCGGGTAGAACAATTTAAAATCCTTTCTGTCCAGTACCTGCTTTCTCTAGGTTCTTCTGCCTGTTTTCTTCTACTGCCTCTTCTTATTTTCTGGAGTTTCTGTTTATCTCACCCCGCCCTCCTTCTCTTCCTCTTCCACTTCTCTGTGAACCTGGATGGATGGCCATGTCTTCCATGGCACTGAAAGATGTATCAGAAGTGTGGGCTGTTGAGTGGGCATTCAATACCTCTGCTATCAATTCCTCAAGTTAGGACCACACTCTGGTTAAGCACAGTGCCTTTAAGGTCTTTTTTTTTTAAGATTTTATTTATTTATTTTTCAGAGAGAGAGAAAGAACACAAGCGAAGGGAGCAAAAGAGTGGGGAAGAAACAGACTCCCTGCTGAGCAAGGACACCCAATGCAGGACTCGATCCCAGGACCCTGGGGTCATGACTTGAGCTGAAGGCAGATGCTTAACGACTGAGTCACCCAGGCATCCCCAGGGGTGCTTTTAAAGGTGACATAAAATCATTCAATATGGAGGTTGATTATTGGAAAAAAATGAGATTATGTGGGAGAAATTAAACTGGGTTCTACATTGTGCATAAGCGGGGATTTTCATGTTGTAAATTCTACATAGGCTCAAAAAAATGATAGATTGATAGATAAGAGATAGAAAGAAAGATAGAAAGAAAGATAGATAGATAGATAAAATAAGCTCTAGAATTTGTTATTAGTGAGTCAAAATTGACCTTGAATGAGAAACACGTTTTGTGGGTCGGTCTCTGTTGCTTAAAGACCTTTCTGAGGTTTGTTCTCTCCCTACGGCTTCATGGACCACCTTACACATCGCCAGGACAGGTGGGAGCCTACGTGATTCAGTGTCATGGTTTCGGGACATCCCCGAATGGACACACAATGCTTCCTCAGGGGCATCTTGAGCTGGGACTGCTGGTCAAAGCTCCATGTGTTCCACTTGAGGGTTCTGACCCTGTGTTGTTCGGTGCCCTTCCTTTTATAAGGCAGAACGTCAGTCTGATGGAACTGGTGGTGTGTGACTTCTGGGACCAGATCCTGAGGTGAAGAGCTTTCTGCTGCATCGTAGCTCCCTCTGCCCAAAAACCACAGAGGAGGAATTTCCTTTGGCACTTGAGGTTTTAAAAGGTTCTTCTTTTTCCAAGGAAGAGGTCTTTTCCCTTCTCTCAAACAAATAAAAAATTAGAAGTGAGAAGCTTAATACTGGCCAAGAGCAGGTTATCATCAAGTAGCGAGCTCCCACTATGCCCAATGCAGTGCTCCTCCCAAGCTGTGTTTCTGAGTTTTTCTTTTCTGTGATCTCACTTTCCATTCCTGTTCATTTAAATTGCATTGATTTATTATACATGATCTTTTTTTGAAGGGGATGTGGTATATATTTATTTCTTCCTCACCCGTCTGAGGGTCTTTAATTTGTCACGTCCAGAGCCAAGTGCCAGATGTACTGGTTCTGAAGTTCATGCTTCCAACCCTCCAAGGGCTTCCTAAAAGCTGGGGAAGAGATGTAATCAGACAGTCATGTACTCTGCTACCAGCCACAGTGGAGATCATCACAGGGCAATGGGGTGGGAGAGATGGGAGAGTTAGAGGCATCAGCGAGGGAGTTTGGACTACATTGGAGGGGATAATAGGGATCACTCAGCGAGACCATCAAGAAGGGGCGTTGTAGGGCGCCTGGGTGGCTCAGTGGGTTAAAAGCCTCTGCTTTTGGCTCAGGTCATGATCTCAGGGTCCTGGGATCGAAGCCCACATCGGGCTCCCTGCTCAGTGGGGAGCCTGCTTACCCCCCTCTCTCTCTGCCTGCCTCTCTGCCTCCTTGTAATCTCTCTCCCTCTGTGAAATAAATAAAATCTTTAAAAAAAAAAAATTTAAAAAAAAAATAAAAAAAATAAAAAAAAATAAAAAAAAGAAGGGGCGTTGTAGGCAGAAGGTCCCAGAAGCAAAGGCAAGGTGACATGAGAGAATGAGCTAAGGCCAGAGGGTGGCCCGTAGGACTGCTCCGTTGGATTCCAGAGCCAGGGAATTAGTGGACACTGACCTCGGAGAGGGGGTGTAGAAGCGCCAGCAGGAAGTGCAGATTTTGATTTCATTACGAAGAAAACCACTAAGGAATTTCAGGCAAGGGGTGAGATCACTGCCTTTTCATGTTTGTGCTGTGTAAAAATAAAATAAAATCCATAAATGTCAGCTGAATTAAAGTGCGTTTTAAAATAACCCTGCTGACATTTACAGCAGAATTTGCGGGCACACCCGCACTTATTCCTGCCACGAGGTGCCAGGCCCATGACTCAAGGTGGAGTGCTCACCCGCCGCCGTCCTCACAGGAGCGACCCAGATAACCTCTTTGCCTGCGGCTTGCTTGTGTTTGTTTGGTGGTCAATTCACACGAGTTTGGTTTTGCCCATCTTGTCTGAATTTTCCAGAGTCCTGCAGAAGCTCTTCTTGCCGTGTCTAACGGCCAGCACGTGCAACGGCTTCTGGAGAAGGAGCGCGTGTTGGTGTGGGCAGATGATGCTCTCCTTGGAACGCAGTGTCTTTTGCTAGCACATGGAGATTGAGTTGATAATCTACAACAATACCAAAGAATGCCCTGTTCATTTTTCAAGGGGATGGCAGCCCCTTGGCTCAAGTGTGATCCAGCCGCACGGGGAGGCAGAAGCCATCAGAATGACGTCCACTGCGGGGCAGCACGCCGTTCAGCCCGAGAGCACGGAGACGAGCGGCCCCGGCCACCGAGAGCACAGGTCTGTCCGAATCAGCACGCACAGACACCGAGTGTGGGCCCTGGCGGGGTTGCTCCCAAGCTCGCACGCCCATGGCTCAGGAAGTGAGGCACCCACAGACATTTTGGACAGAAGTCTTTCTGCTCTCTGCTCGGGCACCTGCGTAGTTTCATTGTACTGAACTTGTTTTCAACTGAATTCACTGTGTAATTGAGTTCTTCTTCTTCTTCTTCTTCTTCTTCTTTTTTTTTTTTTTAGGACTTATTTATTTATTTGAGAGACAGAGCAAGAAGGCATATGAAGGGGAGGGTCAGAGGGAAAAGGTAGAAAGAAACTCAAGCAGACTCCCCACTGAACACAGAACCCGATGTGGGGCTTGATCTTAGGACCTTGAGACCACAACTGGAGCTGAAACCAAGAGTCAGATGCTTAACCGACTGTACCACCCAGGCGCCCACGTGATAGAGTTCTTGATGTACCATTGTCCTTTGTGTGAATGCTCTCATATTAGGTGGAGGATATATGCATTTGTATGTCCACTTGCTTCATTCATTTGTTATTTTAGTCAACCAACACATAAACATTTATTGAGAAAATAGACTTTACCAGGCTCTCTGCTGGACTCCAGGGATGTAAATATGAATAAGACATAGTCCTGTTTATGTGGAACCCACAAGTTACTAAAAACAAACAGGTTAATGATCACCATGCAGTAGGCTTCAAGGAGTGGTGTAGTATTTGAGGAAAACAGCAAATGAATGAATAACTTTCGAAGTGCGTGTCGCTGCAGTTGGGATAGGAGAAGCTGCCTTCATCTGTTTCCGTAATATCTGGAAGAGTTATTTCTCACGGACTGAGAGTTAATCACGGGATCCACAGGAGTTTTGCCAAGCTCCCCGGATGCCTTGAGAATCCCCCACCAACGATGGAATAGTATTTTTGTGAGACAGTGGTTCTCAGCTGGGGTTATTTTGTAACGCCTCCCCATTTCCATGTAATCAGGGACCTCTGGCAATGTCTGGAGACATTTTGCTGTTGTATGTGGATAGGATTATTAACATCTAATGTATTATTTTCCCCAGTGGGTACAAGTTTGTCAATTATCAGTCTTACGCAATTCACAGCACTCACCATAGCACAAACCCTCCCCAATGTCCACAACCCAGCCACCCTATCCCTCCACGCCCCCAACCTCCAGCAACTCTCAGTTTGTTTCCAGAGATTAAGAGTCTCTGATGGTTTGTCTCCCTCCCTGGTTCCATCTTGTTTCATTTTTTCCCTCCCTACCTTTCATGACCCCCCGCCATGCCTCTCAAATTCCTCATATCAGAGAGATCATATGATAATTGTCTTTCTCTGATTGACTTATTTTCCTTAGCATAATATCCTCTAGTTCCATCCAAACTTGCAAACAGCAAGATTTCATTTCTTTTGATGGCTGCATACTATTCCATTGTATATATACACCACATCTTCTTTATCCATTCATCTGTTGATGGGCATCTAGGTTCTTTCCAGAGTTTGGCTATTGTGGACATTGCTGCTATAAACATTCAGGTGCATGTGCCCCTGAGGATCACTACCTTTGTATCTTTAGGGTGAATACCCAGTAGTGAGATTGCTGGGTCATAGGGTAGCTCTATTTTCAACTTTGAGGAGCCTCCATACTGTTTTCCAGAGTGGCTGCACCAGCTTTCATTCCCACCAAAAGTGTAGGAGGGTTCCCCTTTCTCCGCATCCTTGCCAACATCTGTCGTTTCTGGACTTGTTAATTTTAGCCATTTTCACTGGTGTGAGGTGGTATCTTACAGTGGCGAGTGATGTTGAGCACTTTTTCATGTGTCTGTTGGCCATTTGGATGTCTTCTTTGGAGAAATGTCTGTTCTTGTCTTCTGCCCATTTCTTTTTTAAAAGATTTTTTTTATTTTATTTATTTATCTGACAGAGAGAGAGATCACAAGTAGGCAGAGAGGCAGGCAGAGGGAGAGGGGGAAGCAGGCTCCCTGATGAGCAGAGAGTCCGATGCGGGGCTCGATCCCAGGACCCTGAGATCATGACCTGAGCTGAAGGCAGAAGCTTTAACCCACTGAGCCACCCAGGTGCCCTTCCACCCATTTCTTGATTGGATTATTTGTTCTTTGGGTGTTGAGTTTGATAAATTCTTTATAGATTTTGGATACTAGCCCTTTTTCTGATATGTAATTTGCAAATATCCTTTCCCATTCTTTTGGTTGTCTTTTGGTTTTGTTGACTATTTCCTTCGCTGTGCAGAAGCTTTTGATCTTGATGAAGTCCCAGTAGTTCATTTTGCCCTTGCTTCCCTTGCCTTTGGTGATGTGTCTAAGAAGAAGTTGCTGCAATTAAGGTCAAAGGGGGTGCTGCCTATGTTCTTCTCAAGGATTGTGATAGATTCCTGCTTTACATTGAGGTCTTTCATACATTTTGAATTTATTTTTGTGTGTGGTCTAAGGAAGTGGTCCAGTTTCGTTCTTCTGTGTGTGGCTCCAATTTTCCCAACACAATATGTTGAAGAGATTGTCTTTTTTCCATTGGACCTTCTTTACTGCTTTGTCAAAGAGTAGTTGACCTTAGAGTTGAGGGTCCACTTCTGGGCTCTCTATTCTGTTCGATTAATCTATGTGTCTATTTTTGTGCCAGTACCATACTGTCTTGATGATGACAGCTTTGTACTAGATCTTGAGGTCTGGAATTGTGATGCCANTTTTTTTTTTCAACATTCCTTTGGCTATTCGGGGTCTTTCTGGTTCCATATAAATTTTAGGATTATTTGTTCCATTTCTTTGAAAAAAAATTGATGGTACTCTGATGGGGATTGCATTAAATGTGTAGATTGTTCTAGGGAGCATAGAAATTTTCGCAGTATTTGTTCTTCCAATCCACGAGCATGGAATGTTTTACCATTTCTTTATGTTNTTCCACTTCTTTGTGTCTTCCTCAATTTCTTTCATGAGTCCTTTATAGTTTTCTGAGTACAGATTCTTTGCCTCTTTGGTTAGGCTTATTACTAGGAATCTTATGGTTTTGGGTGCAATTGTAAATGGGATTGACTCTTTAATTTCTCTTTCTTCTGTTTTGTTGTTGGTATATAGAAATGCAACTGATTTCTGTGCATTGATTTTATATCCTGACACTTGACTGAATTCCTGTATGAGTTCTAGCAGTTTTGGAGTGGAGTCCTTTGGGTTTTCCACATAATGTGGAATCATCAGTGAAGAGTGAGAGTTTGACTTCTTCTTTGCTGATTCAGATGCCTTTTATTTCTTTTTGTTGTCTGATTGCTGAGGCCAGGACTTCTAGTACTACGTTGAATAGCAGTGGTGATAGTGGACAGCCCTGCCGTGTTTCTGACTTTAGGGGAAAAGCTCTCAGTTTTTCTCTATTGAGAATGATATTCGCTGTGGGCTTTTTGTAGATGGCTTTGATGATATTGAGGTACGTACCCTCTATGCCTACACTATGAAGAGTTTTGATCAAGGAAGGATGATTTACTTTCTCAAATGCTTTTTCAGCATCTACTGAGAGGATCATATGGTTCTTGTTCTTTCTTTTATTAATGTCTTGTATCACATTGATTGATTTGTGGATGTTGAACCAGCCCTGCAGCTCAGGAATAAATCCCACTTGGTCGAGGTGAATAATCCTTTTAATGTGCTGTTGGATCCTATTGGCTAGTATTTTGGTAAGAATTTTTGCATCCATGTTCATCAAGGATATTGGTCTGTAATTTTCCTTTTTGATGGGGTCTTTGTCTGGTTGTGGGATCAAGGTAATGCTGGCCTCATAAAATGAGTTTGGAAGTTTTCCTTCCATTTCTATTTTTTGAAACAGTTTCAGGAGAACAGGTATTAATTCTTCCTTAAATGTTTGGTAGAATTCCCCTGGGAAGCCGTCTGGCCCTGGGCTCTTGTTTCTTGGGAGATTGTTGAAGACTGCTTCAATCTCCTTACTGGTTCTGGGTCTGTTCAGGTTTTCTATTTCTTCCTGGTTCAGTTTTTGTAGTTTATATGTCTCTAGGAATGCATCCATTTCTTCCAGATTGTCAAATTTGCCTTTGTAGAGTTGCTCATAATATGTTCTCATAATTGTTTGTATTTCTTTGTTGGTAGCTGTGATCTCTCTCCTCTTTCATTCATGATTTTATTAATTTGGGTCCTTTCTATTTTCTTTTTGATAAGTCTGGCCAGGGGTTTATCAATCTTATTAATTCTTTCAAAGAACCAACTCCTAGTTTTGTTGATTTGTTCTACTGTTCTTTGGTTTCTATTTCATTGATTTCTGCTCTGATCTTTATTATTTCTCTTCTCTTGCTGGGTTTAGGCTTCTTTGCTGTTCTTTCTCCAGCTCTTTTAGGTGTAGGGTTAGGTTGCTTACTTGAGAACTTTCTTATTTTTTGAGAAAGGATTGTATTGCTATATACTTTCCTCTCAGGTCTGGCTTTGCTGTGTCCCAAAGATTTTGAACAGTTGTATTTTCATTTTCATCTGTTTCCATGAATTTTTAAAAATTATTCTTTACTTTCCTGGTTGACCCATTCATTCTTTAGTAGGATGCTCTTTAGCATCCAGGTATTTGAGTTCTTTCCAACTTTCCTCTTCTGGTTGAGTTCTAGTTTCAAAGCATTGTGGTCTGAAAATATGCAGGGAATGACCCCAATCTTTTGGTACTGGTTGAGACCTGATTTGTGACCCAGGATGTGATCTATTCTGGGGAATGTTCCGTGCACACTAGAGAAGAATGTGTATTGTGTTGGTTTGGGATGGAATATTCTAAATATATCTGTGATTGTCCATCTGGTCCAGTGTGTCATTTAAAGCCTTTATTTCCTTATTGATATTTTGCTTAAATGATCTGTCCATTTCAGTGAGAGGGGTGTTAAATTCCCCTAGTATTTTGTATTATTGTTGATGTGTTTCTTTGATTTTGTTATTACTTGGTTTATATAATTGGCTGCTCCCATGTTAGGGGCACAGATATTTAAAATTGTTAGATCTTGTTGGACAGAACTTTAAGTGTGCTATAGTGTCCTTCCACATCTCTTATTATAGTCTTTGGCTTAAAATCTAATTTATTGATATAATGATTGCCACCCCAGCTTTCTTTTGATGGTGAATTATTTTCCGCCCCCTAACTTTAAATCTGGAGGTGTCTTTGGGTCTAAAATGAGTTTCTTGTAGACAGCATATTGATGGGTCTTGTTTTTTTTTATCCATTCTGATACACTGTGTCTTTTGATTGGGGCAGTTAGCCCATTTACCCAATAGTTTAGCCAAATAGTTTCAGGGTAACTATTGAAAGATATTAATTTAGTGCCATTGTATTGCCTGTTAAGGTGACCATTACTGTATATTGTCTCTGTTCCCTTCTGGTCTGTTATCTTTAGGCTCTCTCTTTGCTTAGAGGACCCCTTTCAATATTTCCTGCAGGGCTGGTTTGGTGTTTGCAAATTCTTTTAGTTTTTATTTGTCTTGGATGCTTTTTATCTCTCCTTCTATTTTCAATGAAAGCCTAGCTGGATATAGTATTCTTAGCTGCATGTTTTTCTTGTTTAGTGCTCTGAATATATAATGCCGCTCCTTTCTGGCCTGCCAGGTCTCTGTGGATTGGTCGGCTGCCAATCTAATATTTCTACCATGTGTGATACAGACCTCTTGTCCAAAGCTGCTTTCAGGATTTTCTCTTTGTCACTGAGACTTGTAAGTTTACTATTAGTTGATGGGGTATGGACCTATTTTTATTGATTTTGAGGGGCGTTCTCTGTGCTTCCTGGATTTTGATGCTTGTTCCCATCAACAAATTAGGAAACTTCTCTACTATAATTTGCTCGAATATACCTTCTGCCCCTCTCTATCTTTCTTCTTCTTCTGGGATTGCAAATATTCTAATATTGTTTTGTCTTATAGTATCACTTATCTCTTGAATTCTCCCCTTGTGGTCCAGTAGTTGTCTTTTTTTTTTTTTTCAGCTTCTTTATTCTCCATCATTTGGTCTTCTATATCACTAATTCTCTCTTCTGCCTCCTTTATCCTAGCAGTAAGATCCTCCATTTTTGGTTGCACCTCATTAATAGCTTTTTTTATTTCAGCTTGGTTAGATTTTAGTTCTTTTATTTCTCCAGAAAGGGATTCTCTAGTATCTTCCATGCTTTTTTTAAGCCCAGCTAGCACCTTGATAATCGTCATTCTGAACTCTAGTTTTGACATATTACTAATGTCCTTGTTGATTATGCCCCTAGCCATCAGTACTGCCTCTTGTTCTTTTCTTTGAGGTGATTTTTTTCACTTTGTCATTTTATCCAGATAAGAATAGATGAATGAGAGAACAAAATACTAAAGGGTAGCAATGACCCCAGAAAAATATAGACTAACCAAATCAGAAGAGACCCAAAACCAAGGGGAAACAAAACAAACAAACAAACAAACAAAAATATATGTATATATATATATATATATGTGTGTGTGTGTGTGTGTGTGTGTGTGTGTGTGTGTGTGTGTGTGTGTGTGTGTGTATATATACACATATATATTAGACTGGTGAATAGAACAGAGTCTCACACTTGATTTTGGGTGTATTTTGGTTTTCTACCTTTAAAATTTTTGGAGGCAGTTTCTTCTAACAGACCAAAATACACCCAAAATCAAGTGTACAGCTTTGGAGGATGGGAATGAAAATCGCATCCTCCCAATCTCTGGCCCTGTAGGAGCTGAGAGCTTGGGGCCCTGCTCCTCAGGGCACCCTCAGAAAAGAGCAGTCAGTCCCTCCCATCTCCCTGGTCTTCGCCTGCACTCTTAGCTCACCTGGCCTGTGCCCGAGCGTTTCTCTCTTTGGCGCACGGTCCTGTTTGGAGTCTCCAAACCCAGCATATTCCTGCATCATGCTCCTGTGCCTCTCCTCCTGGAGGAAGAAGGTGAATCTCCCTGGATCTACCACTTGTGGGGGTCCCTGCTCGAAGAAGAGTGGCGCGACTATGCCTCGGATCACCGTTTAAGGTAAACCCAAACCGAGAGCCCCTCCTCAACTCTGTCTCTGCAGCTGGCTTCCCTGCTCTGATACCTGGGAGCTCTGCCACACTCAGGCACCCCCGTCTTTCCATGACCCTGAGGGTCCTGAGACCACACTGTCCCTGCTAGGGCTCCCCCCTCCCCCCAGTTAGCCTCTAGAGCAACGTCCCTCAGTGGAACAAAGTTCTAATAGTTCCAATTTTGTGCTCTGCTCTCAACCGCTTGCTAGGAGCTGGCCCCTTCTGTGGGTCTCTCTCCCTGTATGTCACCTGAGATTCACTTCTCCTCCTTCCAGAAAGTGGTCGCTTTTCTGTTCCTAGAATTGCTGCTCTTCCACTCTTCAATCTTCTGTTGAGTTTGTAGGTGTTCAGAATGGTTTGATAACTATCTAGCAAAGCTCCTGGGACCTGATGATATTTTGGTCTCCTACTCCTCTGCCATCTTGCTCCTCCTCCCTGTAAAGTAATTTACAAGATGGTTATGCCAGCCACAGGATGTGGGCAAATGGCAGTGAGATATGTTTTACAATGTGAAAGAAATCTTCATTTAGATTTGCAATTTTCTCCCGTGTCCAGATCATTTCTTGGGTCCCAGATGAAGGGCTTCTTTATACACCACCACTGTTTTACTGTAGATGGACATTTCATTTATTCCCCTATGGTTCTTTATAGCCTGATGATAAACAGGGATTTTGTGGCCTGCACTGTGGTCTTCCTGAGCCCTCATCCACGTTGGTTATTACAGCTCGCCTCTCCCTCCTCTCTTTTCCTTGGCTGCCCTGTGCCTCTGGGCTGGTCCTGTCTGCCCATGATCAGTGGCTGTCACTCTCTGCTGGTGATTATGATCTGCCCGCTGCCTGCTCTCCACCCACCCCTGCCACCAAGCAGTCCTAATCCATAATGGCAAGCTTAGATAACCTGGTCTTAGTGACCATAGCTCATGGAGGGACTCCATAGATGAGCTCTTTCTTGCAAATGTCTTTCTCCTTTTATGGCCAGACAGCTATAAATTTCTCAAGCATAGAGACTGAGCATGTTTGCATGACTCTATCCACTGTGACAGTGAACATCTCTCTCACAGCCACACACCATTTCAGGGTGAGGTCACTCGTAGCTCATGCTTTGTTTGCAATGGTAACCCTTTGTCTTCCCAGAACATGCTTCACTAATGGTTGGGTGATTAGAAAAATCATTTCTTCATGCATGAGTAACCCAAGAGCTCAACTGACCATTCCAAGGTTTATTTAATAAGAAAATGTAAAAAACATTTATTTCTGTTTCTTAATAATTTAGTACTCCAGTCCCTTGTGAAAATCCAAACCTCATTCCTGCTCTGACATATCAAATATTTGAAAGTGAAGACTCATATTTGGCCTTCATTGTTATCTTTAATGTGTGTGTTGTGCTTTATAATATGTGCTTTATATCTTAGACATGATTATTTGATTCAATACAATAATAACACGGGGCACCTGGGTGGCTCAGTAGGTTAAGCATCTGCCTTTGGCTGAGGTCATGATCCCTGGGCCCTGAAATCGAGCCCTGAGTCAAGCTCCCTGCTCAGCGGGGAGGCTACCTCTCCTTCTCCATCTGCCCCTTCCCTGCTCATTCTCTCTCTAGCTCCCTCTCAATCTTTCTCTCTCTCAAATAAATAATCTTTAAAAAATATATAATAATAATGCTGATAATAGAGATGACTAATATTTACTAACATTTTGCTATGTGCCTTTTAGCAAAGGTTATGTGGTTTGTTACTTCTTGTCTTCACGAAACTCTCCAGGTCGATGTGTGATGGGGTCACTGCACTTTAGGAAGGTGGTTTGTCTCTTACGACCCCATAATAAGTGGAAGAACTGGGATTGAACCCATCACTGATATCCAATCAGAGACTTGATAGGAATGAAAGTCATCTTTTTTTCTTATTTTATCATATAATAAGTAATTTCCCAAAATGCTAAATTATAGCTCTGCAAATTATCATGATTACTATAGGAAATAATATGCAAGAACTCTGAATGCATGCACTCATCACTTAAAACCGTGGCTAATTAATATGTCATGTATCTTTATTGTGATTTCCAAATGCAGAAAGGGCGTTCTGACCTACACACTGATTCACAACCACTCCCCCTTCCCCAGCTCCGTTCTCTGCATCCTTTCTATACAGCTGCGGTTTACAACTTTGTTTTATCCTGTCATGATGTATACGCTTTTTTCTATGTAAAATATTTATTGGAAAAAATCCACATCACATTTAGAGATGCTGGATAGATTCGGTTTTTTTGCTCTTTATGTAAATATTGCACATAGATGTTTGAACATTTAGCAATGCCAGTATTTGTATAAAAATAGATTAACCGTGATTAACTTCTGACCCAAAGGCACTCGGCTTACCTTGAATGTGCCCTGCATATTAACGAGAAATGCTGTCTTTGATGGTCTAATTGCCCAGGCGCCAAATTTGGGGAAAAGACAGTAAGCTGATTTTCTTGATGAGTATGTTTTGGACTTGAGTTCAGACTTTAGAGACGATATGCAGACAGGCTGGACCCTTCCCTGCCTTGGCATTCAGGTGGAGCCATCAGTGTGCCAAGGTCTGCTTCTGCTAAGCTGGAGTCGGGACAGGCATGCCCGAGACGCTGCCCCTCTCAGCAGCCTGGATCATAACACATGGTAGCCCTTGAGTGAAGGACAAAAACTGTCATGGCTTAAGACTCACTGGCCTGGCAACTGGAAATCAAGCTTCCATACATCTAGTTTCTTCCATCACTCCTGAGGGTCGCCTCCCGTGAAAGATGTCAGAAGCAGTCACCTCTCCAGGCCCAGCCCGGCCTTCCCTTCCACACATTCTCCCACAGGGGTCCACACAATTTAAAGATCAAGTCTGTGCCATTGTGTTTGACTGTCCTTCTCCCATGCTTACGTCACATGACAACCTATGGTGTGCAGGTGACACACTGATGGTGCGTAAAGTCTCCTGCAATCCTCTCTGATTCTCACTCCACAATTAGCCAGTTAGCAGGCTGTCACCCTCCCAGCCCCTCACATTTCCCTGGGTCCTGTGACAGCTGGTTGTCACCCCTGATCCTCCTGGCTTCCTATAGGGTTAGCCAGGGTCTCTGCTGCAATTACAGGTTGAAACATATCATCTCTAGATGCCATGGGACTGAAAGACAGAATTCCTGTTCCCATGAAAGGCTGTAAAGTCCATCCTTCTATACATCCTTCTAGAACCTGCCATCATCTGGTCTGCATTTCGGAATAGCAAAATCATTCTACTCTTTGCTGTTCTTACCAAGATGTCGTTCAAGGCCCACTTTTCTGCAATGTTCTTAAACCGTGTGTTTAGTTCACTTAGCTGTGATTTCACCTCCTTACAAAACAATGCAGTCATTGCTTAGAGACCTGCTCTCTGTCATCTCCTCCTGCAAGGCTCCACCATCTCCAGTCTCAGCAGAGCATG
Source organism: Ailurus styani (assembly GCA_002007465.1). Lineage (NCBI taxonomy): Eukaryota > Metazoa > Chordata > Mammalia > Carnivora > Ailuridae > Ailurus > Ailurus styani. Next base: position 5,330,520 of record LNAC01000054.1, read on the forward strand.
TAAGGTCCTTATGAAGACTCCCGGTGTCCCTCTGTTCCTGTCACCCTACAGCTTAGACCGCTACCATGCAGACTCAAAAAGATGCAAGCCAGCGCAGCAATTAGTCAACTGAAAATTAATAAACCAGGAGCCAGGAAACTGATGTGATATGTCTTCAGTATTTCACTATTACATAAAAGATATAAATTTATACTTATTTACTGAAATTCTGATGTAGGGCCAAGAAATTGTCTTTGTGCTTAGACCTGCTGGCTGAAGCTGTGCACCGTGCTTCCTACGTAAACTGCTAACAGAATATATCTTCTCCAGATTTGATTCTTTAAAATGGAATGCAAAACAATTTGAGTGCATAATTCTTTTCCCCCATAATTGACTCTCCCCCAAGCTTTTACAGGTGTTTTGCTCACATTTAACTTACAACCTTCTTTTCATTGTCATCTTTAGTTGGTTTCCTTGATGTTCTATGATATTACAGTTTAACAAGAACCCCTTATGTAGGCAGGCTTGTGGATAAGAAGAGCTGTCTTTTGGTAACCCGGTAATTGGAGTGTCGAGAGAAGAAATGCCTGTGGGTGTCCGAGAGCCACCAGCAGGCTAGGAGAGCAGCAGGCCACAGGCGCCAGGATGATCTGGCTCAGGCGCTGAGATCCAAGTTCCGTGGCAGATCACCTGAAGGTGGTTCACGTCAAGGCTTGTATGGCACCTAGAATCCCCAGGAAGCACTATTCTGCCCACTGTCTTCATGCACTTCCTTCATCTGGAATGCTCTGTCTCACCTCCTTCATTTGCCAAACCCCTATCCACTCCTCAAGGTTCAGATAACCAACGCTTTCTCTGCAAAGCCTGCTCTAACACCCTACCACCCACCCACCTCTTCTATACCTCCAGAGACTTGTGCAGACCTTTAATCTCTTCCTTACATTTCATCTGGATGCAATGTACTGTATTTGATAGTCTTCCCCCACTAGACTTCAAACGTCCAAGGCCAGTACTTTTTCTGCCTTTTATCTCTGCATTCCGGGACCTAACACAGTGGCTGGCAGTTGCAGTGAATTTTACTTCGTTTAATCAGTGAATGGGTGGATATCCAGCTCAGTGGAGTTATTCTCTGATCTTAATGCTATTGTGACCATGGTCCTGCCCTGTCCAGTATGGTTTGCACAAGCCTCTTACAGTTATTAACTTTTTAAATAAGTTGACATAAAAATAAAATTTCATGGGTGCCTGGGTGGCTCAGTGGGTTAAAGCCACTGCCTTCGGCTCAGGTCATGATCTCGGGGTCCTGGGATCGAGCCCCGCATCGGGCTCTCTGCTCAGCAGGGAGCCTGCTTCCTCCTCTCTCTCTCTGCCTGCCTCTCTGCCTACTTGTGATCGCTCTCTCTCTGTCAAATAAATAAATAAATAAAAATCTTTAAAAAAAATAAAATAAAACTTCCGTCTCTTGGTCCCAGGAGTGGAATTTCAGATGCTCACTAGTCCCACGTGTCTGCTGGTCTCCAGATTGCCAGCATGAATAGAGAACATGTCTGTCCCTGCAGCACATTCTAACGGGTGTTACTGTTTAGTCTTGCTGGATCTCCACATTGGGAATGGTCCCTCTGCTACTTCCCCTGAGGATCGGTAGCCCCCGGTTTTCTCCACCTCGGCTTAATATAACGCAGAGTTCCTTTCTTCAAACAACTTCGCTGATAAATTTTGTTCTTCCTATTGGTCTGTGGCTCTGAGCTTTAACACATCTTTATGGAAAGCAGTTTGCTTTAACAGCTTTGATGTGGAAGGCTATTTGAGATAAAGGCTGCAACTTGCAGATTTAAACCCCGTTCACACAATCTCAATTGCAAACACCCTTATCCATGGTCATCCGGAATGTAATCACACACAGATTCACAGCTGATGTCTCCCAGCAAGAGGGCTCTGGTTTGGGGTCACTTATAGAAATTTAACTGTTCCTGATGCTTCCATGAGAACCTAAGATGACTGGTCAAGGCCTATTTATAAAAATAGTCAGCTTTTAAGAAATGTCCTCTACATAGTGTCCTGTCTGCTTCCCTTACCATCCTCACTGCACTGTCCCCAAAGCCACCAGTCTGAGGAAGTAAAACGCCAGTAGCAGTTGATTCCATCCGCATTGTGTTTGCAGAGGCAGGAAGCACCTTCCAGAACAGTCTCTGTTCAAGATGTGGGTCCTGGTAGTGGGCCTTTCGAAGGAGGTGAAAACTGAGCCCATAGATAGGTCATTCTTTGAGCCAAAGTCACAGAGATTGTCTTTATTCTGCTTACATCCATTCATATTTGGTAACTTAAACCATATTCGGGAATCTCTTGTGTCCTAACTTATGTTGATTTACGACTGAGTGTTCAGTGGTAATAGCTCTGACATAATTCGCATTGTTCTCTTTTTAAGTTTTTCTCTCCCGTCAAGTCTGTCCTCTGTTAAAGTAAAAACCTAACTACAACAACAACAAAATAAAACTATAAGTGAATATTAAAAAGCCAAAGATAAACTAAATGTTTAAGGAAAAAAACCCACATATATATATATTTTAGGAATATGTATTCCTTTTAAGTTTTACTTATCTTTATACTGACTTGTTCTGTAAGGTGGGATCTGTAGGTGGTTTCGTGGATTCCTAGAGTAGGAAAAGATGGGGGGGTCTCCCCCGCCTCCTTGCCACACCACCACCTTCTCCGCCCTTCCTGTCCCTCTCCCAGGGGGGTCTCCTATGCCCTTTCCCCCTCCTTCCTGTATTCCTTCCTACTGAAAGGAGTAATATTTCACTGGATGAACGTACCACAGTTTGCTTATCCGTTCATCTGTCAATGGACAACTGCATTGCGTCCATGTTTCAGCTACAGTGAATCATACTGTGAACAGGGGTGTACACATATCTGTTCAAGCCATTGCTTTCAAAGCTGTGGGGCATCTACCCTAAAGTGGAATTGCTAGATCAGATGACAGTCCTAGGGTGGAATTTTTGAGGAGCTGCTTTGTTGTTTCCTGTAGTAGCTGCATCATTTTACATTCCCACCAGCAACACACATGGGTTCCATTGACTCGACATCATTTTTTGTTTGTTTGTTTGCTTTGATAACATTCATCATAATGGGTGTAAAATGATAGCTCATCATGGTTTTGATTTTTGTGAATATTTGTTTATTTATTTATGTTGAGAGAGAGAGAGAGAGCACTCAAGCAGGGTGGGAGGGGCAGGGGGGGAGAGAGAGAGAGAGAGAGACCCCAAGCAGCCTCCATGCCCAGTACAGACTCTGACATAGGGTTGATCTCACCCCGAGATCATGACTTGAGCTGAAATCAAGAGTTGGATGCTTAACTGATGGAGCCACCCAGACGCCCTAATTTCTATGAACTTTTAAAGACTTTTCATATCACAAGGACATTGGTCCTTGGCCCGCTCTCCCCATCGTCTCTGTCTTATCTCCCAGGCCTCACGGACTCTTCCCTTCTCCTCTCCGCTCAACCTCTCCAGCTTGACCATCTCTTGGTCACAGGCTTCTATCTTGATGCGGAAGGACCTTGCTAGTATACTCCTATTCCCTCTCCTGGGGGGGTGTCTCTGTACTTGTCAATTGGTAAGAACAGCCCTCTTGTTCATTGAATAGAGCTCCTGTGCACCCACCAGCCCTGCTATTTAATCTGACAGTGAGATCAGTACTAAGAGTCCCAAACATGCCACATATGGGAAGGATATTAGGGTTTTAATCACAACAACACCGAATACAATGTCAAACACAGCAAATTGTGCTAGGTGCCCGAAGTTTTCAGTATTTATTAAATAGATAATTATTTTATTTGTAATGCCCATAAAAATTAGGTCACCTATTTTAGAGGAAAAGAGAAAAGAAAACCCTTTTTAATGGTTCTCACTATGAATTGCTGCAGGAAGAATTAGCCATCAGTTTGAGTATTATACATAAAACAGCAATAAATATGATATTCACAATCTGAAATGAGCTTCATCAACCATTTACAAAGAACACCCAGTTTATTTAATGGGGTTGTATTAATACATTGTTGTGAAGATAATGGCTCCAGACTGCTCATTTTAATGAGGGGACGGTCACTGGGTAGACATTCAGTCTACTTTCATGACCCTACTGAGAAGATGGAATATTTGGTGTTTTTTTTTCCTTCCTTGTATGGAATAAAATAGTCAGAAGCGTCCTTGATGAAAGGTGTTGGTTATGTTTTACTTGGAGAATCAAATCATGCATATCTGCCCTTGTTTATTTATGAAACTCACCGCATTCTGAGCAGGCTTACCTTCTGACTTCCCATCGGACCTGGGACCTGCAGGTGAGGGTCAGTACTGGGAGACGACCCACCTCCCGAGTCATGTGACTGTGAGCAGTCCGCTCCCTCCACCTCCTGAGTGCTCCACAGACTCTTCCAGAGACTGTTTTCATAGATGCCTGACATTGCTACCAAAGCTCTCCTGATTCACCAGAAAAAAGGACCAGCTGAGCAGCTCCCCAAAATCATTCTGAAGTGCATCTTAAGGAGTCAAGAATCCTTCGGAATCTGATTAATGACGAGGCTTTGGCTTTTCTTTCTCCGAGTTATGCAGGCTGGAGCTTGAAAGGCAGAAGACATCTAGTTGAGAAATCTTTCAATAATCAGTGAAGAATCTACTCCCTGAACAAAGTTCTGTTTTGACTCACTCTTTGCTCAGCCTCATCTCCATATCGTTCTGATTCCAGTGTCTTCCTAGAATGTCATCTCATCATCACGCCAGATTTACTCTGGAGGGAAAGATCCGATTAGTTATTTTCAATTTTTGGAGGGACAGCCTCCAGAATGGTGAGGATATATTTCTGTCGCTCACACGCCACACCACCTATAGTATTTTGTTACACACACCTCCCAGCTGGTCTCCCGGTTTCTCACTTCCTCTCTGTGGCTCAGAATGACCTTCTTATCATACAAAGTATTCACGTGATTCCTTTCCAGCTTCCTCCCTCCCTTGTCCAAAGCCCCTCAATGACTCCCACTGACCGGCGACACAATCCACACGGCTTCCCATGGTCTCTGAGGCTCTGCAGGACCTGGCCCCTTCCCACTTCTCCACTTTCTTCTCTCTCCCGGACCACTGAAATAAGCTTGTGGCCACCAACCCACGCTCCTGCCTCAGGACATGTTTTCTCAGGAGTGCTCAGTTGAAACTCTCTTGTTCACTTATTTCTTGGTTGCTTCATCCCTGCCTTGCGTGCATCATTCACAGCTCATGTCCAGAGTAGCGCCTGGTGCGTGGCAGGGAATCAGTGAACATTTGTCAGGAATAGATACATGAATTCAAGACCGGCTAGGGATTTAGGATGGCTCGGCCTGCAATATCTCAGTGCCTAGAGAAGGAGCAGGGGCTGACAACTCTCCCAGATGTCCCTTAGTATCGGCCTTTGAAATTAAATGGCTGACACTCATGCTTTCTCACTTCTCTGAACTCTGAGTTCAAGGGCTTACACCTACTAGCTCAGCAGCCTTAGTTGGCACTGATTTGCAATCTGTGCTCCAACCCACATGCGATGACTTGGGGCTCAGAGGAGATGGTTCTACCTGCCCTTTCCTCAGACCTTATCCTGTAGGTGCTGAGGGAAGGATGATCAGCTCCAGTGGCCCGGGCTGCGCTCTGATCCCTGCAGCGACCCCAGCCCACGGACAGGTGTGGGAGGCGCTGGAAAAGCAGCCCAGCTCCAGCAGCTTTGACGGACCTCAAGCATAGCCTCACCCTGGACCACATTAGGTCTCCTCTGCTCACATAGCATCACTTCTCTGCTTGGGAAAGAGGTTTTTGTTTGTTTGTTTGTTTGTTTGTTTGTTTTGTTTTGTTTTTATAAGTTAGGAAGAAGGCAGCCTTGTAAAAATAAAAAGTTTTATAAAAGTCTGTGTTGAGCACAGCATGCCAAGAGTAAGGGAGGCCGAGAAGAGGCAGAGAGGGGTGGCCAGAGCCTGTCCCTCCCTGTGGAATGACCGACGGCAGACCCCTCTCTGGGCCTGGCTGGCAGACAGCTTTCCTGGGCTCTGGGCAGTGTACATGGAGCAAAACCACAGAATGGACGTGTGACCGGTTCACAGAGCATTTCTTGTTTAGAGTAAGGAAAAAGAGTCCTCCTCATATTAGCTTTCCAAGCCCTTTGGCCATGTCCTCTATTACTCCAGAGCTCATTTCTACAAACATAGATGGACAACTCAGGTTCTCCTAAGACCAACATAAGATACTATAACCTCGTCCTGTTACCCATAAGTTTCTTGTACTTGCTCAAGGACAGTCACTACCGTCTCCTACCTGTGCCTCCATCAGCTGCTCTCAGAGCAGATGGGGACCTGCGCAGTGGGGTGGCTGATCCCACACGCTCCTTGGTCCTGGGACCTGTATCTGCAGACACAGCTGTTACTTCCCTGGTTTCAGCTCATGGTGTCTCTCATATTGCTGCATGCTTTTTGTTTTGTTTTGTTTCTAATTTTATCTTGAGTTTCTTGGAAATTTGAAACATGCCAGGACATGCTGACCATGGAGGCTCTCAAAGCAGGTATGGGAGAGGGGCAGAATTGTAGTTTAGTGAGTCACCAGTTGGAGATTTGGGGTGACTGATTTGTCGCCCAGGTCAGGACCCTTATAGGATCATAGAGACAAAAGTCAGGATTCACTAGACCATCCTGAGCTAATCAGGATATATGGCTGCCCTATAACCATAGACCAGAGTCCATACTGGGGCAAGGGACTGTCACCTGCAAGGATTTCAGATGTGAACAGAGAATTATAATGGAAGGGAAACAGTTTAGGACCACTGCCATTGATAACTTTATTATCATTTTTAAGTGGTATTTCTTGTCTTTGTTTTAAGCAAACTGGCTTTTTGTGGGCGTCTGTCTGTGCTTAGATGTAAACCCTTAAGAAGAATGATTTCTTAGAGGTGGGTGGCTTTTCCGAAAACTGTATGTCTGGGGTCAGACTGCCTCAGGCTCCACTCCATGGGACCACTTTACAAACTGCGCCTTTATTTTGAACTCCGGGGCCAGAGTCATACTTCTGGTGGCATCCCTCATCACACGTCAATGTGAGAATTTGAATGGAACAACCCTTCTCAGGGGGAGAGAAGCTCAGTGCCCAGCACGTTTGAGAGTTCAGGAAATGCCCGCACCTTGTCGATTCCTCCCCGTGCCTGACACTTCTCCGCACGGTTAGACGGCTCACCCAGTCCATCCCTGTCTGCCCGGCCTCTGGAGAACGTCCTCGGGTACCACCGACCCGCGTTAATTTCCTAGCATCCTGATTCCTTCGCAGCCTTCAGTTTGACCCTCTCCAATCCAGTGTGGCTGCTCTCACGGTTCAGCAAGCTAAAATTCAAGTTCTATCGTCTCTCCCTTGGGTAACCTCCCCCCCGCCCCCACCTTGCTCTCAGTCACCCTGTGAAGATGTGAGGCCAGCCTGGCATGGAGCCACTCCCCATGGCTCCGTCTGCCCATGTGGCCCACGTGGGGCCCTTGCTCTCAGTTCTGACCAGGCCGCCCTGTTTGTTCTTTAGGCTCCATCCAAGTACTAACCAGGCCCGACCCTGCTTAGCTTCCGAGATCAGACGAGATCGGGCGTGTTCAGGGTGGTATGGCCGTAGCCTGTTCTTTAGGCTCCACATGAAGACACACCGTCCTATGAGGTAAGACTTGGGTTCTCTGTCCTCTGCGCCCTCCTTGCCTTTCCCCAGCCCCCAAGCCTACCTGGCAAGTACTATGCTCTCTCTTACCTATACGAGGAGCTCCTTGATGGTGAGGACTTTTTTATTTCTTTTTTTTTTTTTTTCTCTCCTGAACTGAGCAGACACCACTCAAAAACATACACAGATCACTGAGAGACCTAATGAGTGAATGATTCAGGGTGATTTCCGTAGCATGTGTTGCTATAGGAGTATGAACCAAATCCCATCTGCGGGGCAGGTGGAGAGGGCACATGGAATGGACCCCACCTGCTGTGTCCTGGGAGCCCTCTTCTTGTATTTCACTCTCCGCATCCTGGTATTATTCTCATATCTTTTACTGCTCTTTATCTTTCCATATGCTAAGAAGTCAGACTATCAAGTTTACTTTCAATTTCTACAATTATTTCTTCAGTGTCTACTATGCACTCATTTAGGATAAATGTATGAACAAAAATATTACAAGGCATTGCTTCACAGAACTTATATGGAGTCAGAGGTCTGTGCATTGAGAATATTTGACTTGGCTTTGGAGAAGGAACAACATGGTTTATGGGCAAAGCCAACGACCTTGAGTGACCTTGTAATATTCATTGTTGCAGCTCAGAGTTCTTGTTTGCTTATGTCTTCATTCTCTTTTTTATTCTTGTTGAAAAACGTTGCCAGCTTGCTGATCTCCTCATAATCACGGTGATAGCAGGCTTCTTACAATAGCAAACGAACTCTGAAATATCAGTGCCTCGATACCACAGAGCTTTATTTCTTGTTCATATCCCAGTCCAGAGAAGGTTGATGTCTCTCTTGTGAGTCCGCTAAGAAGAAGGGTCTGAAGGTACTTGTGTTGGCAGTGAAGTTGCCTGGAACGCATGGCTCCAGAGGACACAAACACAGGCCAAACCTGTGAGTGACTGACAGTTTTTGTTCACTTCCCATTGACCTGACTCTCATTCCCTGGATCCAACCTAAATGAAAGGATCCCAGGAAGCCAAGAGCACGTGCTTTTTGGTGAGCACTAACAGTAATACCCCAGTAAGGTGTTGTGGATTTCTATAAGAAGAAATTACTAAGTGGGCTGTGATAGACAGTATCCGATTCCGATGGGAGCAAGATGCAAAATTAAAGAGAAGAAGGTAGACCTTCTATCTCGGCATCTGCCACTAAGCAATGGGCATGGTAGCTGGGCCATATGATGGTTTGGGCTTTCCATTTTCTCATCACTAAAAAGATGATGTTGGATTTAATGAGCTACAGGATCCATTTTTGCTTTGAAACTCTCTTTTCTAGGAGCTGACAATTCAACTGGAAATGTAAGATGAAAGAAAACAATACTCTGTTAAGTCATTTAGAATTCCTTAATGAAGATATGATCAGAACAGAACTGGTCTCACCCACTGGGGGGGCACCATTTATTAGAAACAAAGGGGCCTCTGCCTTCTCCAAGCAAGTCACAATGGTGACTTGTACATGCTAACAATATTTCATAGTCTCATGTTTCAGTTTTTATATGTTCCCATGGCTTGACTTCTTTTATACTTGCACATACAATGACATTCTTCATTTGGAATGCATGTGATTTCTTTCAAACAAGTAAGTTTAAGTTAGGGGAGGAGTCAACAATTCTGTGTGTGTGTGTGTGTGTGTGTGTGTGAGAGAGAGAGAGAGAGGGAGAGAGAGAGAGAGAGAGAGGAGAAAATGCCAGACAGTAAATATTTGAATGAAAGCACTACACTTTGTATTGCATAAATCTTTGTTCAACTACTCATCTTTGCACTTTTTGTGCAAAAACAGCCATAGACAACATGTAAATCATTGATCATGGCTGTGTTCCGATAAATCTTTATTTACAAAAACAGGATATAGGCTGGATTTGACCCTAGTTTGCAAGCCTCTAACCTAAGGTCATGGATATTCGAGTGAACTTTTCCACTTTTATTTCTCTAGCTAATACTAAGCTATTTCTACCCTAGTTCTGTGTATTTCTAATGAAATATTTCTTTTTGGGATGATCTTCACATAGTGTTTTAAAAGTTCTTTAGAGTGACTTGTTAATGACTTTATCTTCTATTGCTCTGCAACAAAATAGGGGCTTGACACAATGCACACTTATTATCTTACAGCTTCCGTGGTCAGGAAATGCAGTGAGCGTTGGCTTGATCTCAGGGCTCAGGGTCTCTGATAAGATGCAGAGTGTTCTCTCAGGGTTCACCTGGGGTGAGCTTGCCTTCTGAGCTCTGCCAGTGGTTGTTGGCAGGATCCAGGCCCTGCAGGACCGCCGGAGAGAGGCCGTCGTGCCTTGCCACTCTGGCCTCTCCACGGAGCAATTCGTGTCCGTGTGAGAACTGGCTTTGTCTCCGCAGGCAAGTGGAGCCAGGGCAAGACCTGAGTCTTGCTCGGCTAGGGCGGGACATCTCGCTGCTCTTGCCATGGTGGCTGGGGGCCGTGCTCGAGGAGAGAGGTGAGGGCCAGGAGCTGAGGATCGTCGGACACTTTCTGCAACTGCCCTTCCACGAGGACCAACCTGTTCAAGACAGTTTAAAGCAAGGGCTTTTGTGCTGGACTAATGATTCATGTGCCAGGTTTATGGACCTCCGAGAGGTAGGAATAGCCAGTCATTTGCATAATGGAATTTCTGCTGGTAAGGATTTTTTGAATACATAAATTAACATGACTAAGTATGTATCTATAATAAAAATCACTTAATTGAATGCTTCCCCAGAAAGGAATAAATAAACTTTTTTTCATAGAGTTGATTTTTCTGTAGACAGTTTTCTAGGATTAGTTACCTAGAGAACAACTCAATATACAAGGGAAACAGGATTACATACTACAAACACCAGGCAACTTCCCATTAGCTCAGCTGATCAATTTCAACAGTGTGTCAGGTGGAACTTGGGCCAAGTGAAAAAATGGATTCTGTACTAACTTTTTTATAATAAGGGACACTCTGTCCTTATATGAATAAACACAAGAACATCAGAAAATAAAGCCAAGGAAGGGGGGAAAAAAAACCAAACCAAACCAAAACCAAAAGGGAAACAGAAATCTTGTAGCCAGATTGTGAGATAAAACCAATCTAAGCAGTTTGCAAAACAGGGGCATTTCATCATCTTTTATTTATGGACTTTCATGACAGTGGGATGCTGATATGCCATGCACTCAAAGAAACCCTGAAATTGGTTCTCAGGAACTTCTGGGCCATGAACCAGAAAGTAGTAGGTGAATTAGCTGCCTCAGCTGAACCCTTAACACTCCGGGCACTCATTGGCTGGGTATGTGTGGTAGTCATTTCCCATTCACCTCCAGATCCTGCCGGGACCTATCCAGGGTGTAGGAGACATGAGGCAGATGAACAGAAGTCTTTATTTCTGCTATCATTGCATACTAATGCGGAAACAATGCTTATTTTCATTAGACCCTGAAGGAACACATTTTCTCAGACAGTGCAGCGGCACCTGTTAAATCATTCAGCATCAGAAAGGTTAAATATTCATCTCTGGCTTGCACTGTAATAATACGCCTCCCAGAGTCAGCTTCTCCAGGCGGGATTGTCTCCCACAGGCTGACGGATGGAGGCTTTGGAAATCTGGAAGGTATCCCCACGACAGCAACATTTTCTTTGGCCGAAGATCTGCAGCCTGGACACGGAGGCTCTTTCCTGCTGGTGGTCAGAGTCTGCTGCAAATCAGAGTCTGTTGCATGTCACAGGCAGGGTACAGAATCTCCCTCAGTCTGAGGTCGCCCCGTGCCCTCAACACCCGGTGACTGAGCCTTTCACTTTAGCAAAATGGAGAAGAAAGTCCAGAAATGAGTACCACACAAGCTCAGGGCCTTTGGTAGCACCTTGTTGTCAGAACACTCTGTCCAACCTTGTTCTGGTCCCTGTTTAGCTCCCCCAGGGTCCGCGGGCGCTCCTCTCCCTCACTTTTTATGACCCCGGAACACGGCACTGACTTTATTCCTTCTCACACACTCTTGGATTTCTCAGCAACCAGTCTCTGTCAGGAATGTACTCTCATTCTCGCTTGAAAACAGTCAACTTACAGTCAGCACTGAGAAGTTGGCTTGGAGCCCCTGCTTCTAGAAATCTTTCCTTATATATTTTCTCTTCCCAGGTCTCCTAAAACATGTGCTGCTTCTGCTGTCCTTCCCTATGATTCCTAAGCATTTATGTACACAGGAGACTTGCTTCCAGGGGCAAGAACTTTTCTATTGGTCTCTGTCTGCCAATCCTGGAACAGAGTAGAATGAACGAATCACTGAGTGAATGAATTAATTAATACGGTCAGTATAAATGCCACAAAAGACGGACACTCAATAGTAGCATCAATAGCAATTAATGATGATAATGATGATGATGGTATTGAGTAATAGTGGTGAAAACATGTGAGAAATTTCATTAATATAGGGCCACATACATCTGTGTTGTAATCTTGCTGCAGAAAGACAGTTTGCCGGTATGATGGCTAATGAAGTTATTCATCAGTGCACCCATGAGATTAACTGCAGTGTGTCAGGCTCTAAGGAAATGGAGAGCCGCATTTACAATGGGATGGCATCCCTGCCCCAGCCCTTAGGCATGCATATCTGTCTTCTCTTCCACCTTACTTACTCTGACCCTTTGTTTGCTTTTTGCTCTGATGTTCGTGATTCCCAGTATTGTCACCTGATTGGGTTGCATGGTAAAGGGCTGGTGGACTTGGTCAGAGCTTGTGGACAGGAGCCCCGTGCAGTGGACGCTGCTCCGAGTGCCCTTGGAAGGTGGGGTGTGGCCCCTGTCCTCACATGACTGAGAGGACAAGATGAGGAATGACTCTTCATAAAGAGAAGATGTCTCAAGGCAGCGCTCTTGATGCTTAGACCTTCTTAGACCTTCCCTCTTCTCATCACTCTGGATGTGGGAAGAGCTGCTGGTGGGGAAGTGGGAGCGGCCAGACAGCCAGGGGCGCCCTCATGGGTTGTCAGGAGCATTTAAGTGAATGACTTATGGAATGCTTGTCCTCAGACCTGCTAAGAAGTCTGTCATGGTCACACTGTGAGCGCTAGCCCTCCCCACTGTCTACATACAAACATTCCTAAATGAGGCCAGCATGGCCGGTGAGAACCGGGCATGGGGTACCACTGCTCTGTCCTGCTTTTGGTCATCTACACCTTGGAGCCTTAGCCTCCTCAGATTTTGCATGGAATGATTGAAGTAGAAGGTCCCTGGGTTCTAATGGGCAGTGATTCTCTGGTGGTCCCTGCACTGATGCGGTCGGTCATGGGCAGGAACAGGGTTGTGGCGGGTCTTTAGAAAGGTGGCCCAAATTCCAGAGCCCATGGAAGGCCATGGAAATCAGGTTTCCCTGGATGCTGTATTAGAAAATAAAGTTTCGGTCAAATCAGGGTTGAGGCTCCGTCCTCCACAACTCAAGGTGTGGCCACATGCCACCTTCCTCACATCCAGGAGGTCCTACGGCCACCCAGGCCTCTCACTGTGCTCCGTTTTCCTTTGAATTTCCCTTAAGGTCAGTCCCCCTAGCAGAGGAAGGAGGGCATACTCAGGCTGTGGGTGAGCTCCAAGTGTGGTCAGGCACTAGGAGGCATGGAAGCTCCACAACTTAAGCTCTGGTAGGTTTTGGTGACGGCAGAGGGCAGGAGGGTCAGAGCAGATGGGCAGGACAAAGGCTCCTTCACGGAGCTTGGAGCTTACTCCATAGAGTTTCTAAGGATAAATCACTCATTTAGGGGCATTCTCTAAATATCATTGCTGTATCTTTGGAAATGCATCTGCATAGAAATACATGATAGTTAGTATATTGGTTCATCTTACAGAGGTTTTGTTTTGTTTCTATTCTGTACTGAACACTGTGGTGTCCAGGAACACTGGAACCCATTCTAGTTTTAAAGCATGTACTTACATATGGTATTATTTGAAGAACAAATTTCATGACTACCAAACCTGATAAAAAGTTAATAAAAAAGGTATTTTCTTTTGCTATACATAAAAAACACTTTCACTCTGAGATACACTCTTAGCGATGTATCCCATTATTGAGTGTGATAACTTCACAGAAAATATTCATTCAAAGTGGAAGGGAATAAGGAATACATGTTGAAAACTTACAGGAAAACATCCTTTCACTTAAAGAAATGAACTTTCCCCTACCTCTTTTCAATGTCTGCTTTCATTAAACTACTCACACAAATGCAAACACACCTGCATTCCTGCACATGCATACGCACTCCATAATCAGTTGAAAGAAGTGGGTAATCCTGGCTACTTTCAGGACATTTTTTGAGGGAGAACCAACATGGTTTCTGAAGTGAACACAGCAAGAGATATTCTCCAGTCCATCTGCTACTGACCGTTCATTCTTAGTTGCCAAATCCATCCCTCTTCCTGACTGGGATCAATGGCCTGTGACAAAAATTAAATGCTGTCTTCAGCTTCCAGATTGAGTGATTTCAAGCCTTTTCCTCTGGAGAGCACCTGCAGGACTTCTCCCTGACCTTGAATTTCAGGCTTCCAGGCTTGTCAGTGGAGCAGCCAAGGGGGGGAGGGGGGAACATGTCGCCATCTTGGTCTGGATTCCCCTGACGTCCCTCCCCCACGGCTCCCTCCCAGCTAGAGAAGTACCTCAGAATATGTGGAAAATATCTCATCAGAAAGCTGCCTGGCTTCTATTATCCTGTGATGTCATTTCTGTCGTATACTCTTGGGTTTCCATTTTACTTCTATTGTGAGCTACGATAGTCTGGGGAAAAAATAACTCCACTCTAATGTGAGGTCGTTATATGAAATTAGTCATGTTGGATTATGGTCCAACTCAATTCTGAATTACAAACCTTTAACCTTTTTTGTTAATGTTAAAACAACACCCTCCAGTATATTACACAACAAATGTATTCAATGACAATCATTATTTCTCAGGCTAGCAAATGAATACATCTACGCTTCCATGGATTAAAAAATGTGCTATATAATTTATGTCCTTAGGTTAAGGAAATCTTGAGACACAAAAAAGCACTTCCTCTGTTTCAGTTGTTCCTTTACACTGATGCCCAGACAGGAGTTCTGTACAGAAGGCGATCCTGCTGGAGTTGCAGAATGTGCATTGACTTCAATGTACCATTAGGCAACAGTCAAGGTCACTGAAGTTATGGAAGTGCTGCATATCTTTTATGTCATTTTCAACTTTAAGGGACCTTTCAGACACAATATTAATCTTGCCAACAGTCTATAATAACTTTTATTGAGAAACTTCCTGAAATTAGACTTACTCATTAACATTAACTGCTTCTGACTAATTTTGTCTAGTTTTACATATCAATATCTGTAATGTTATTGCATAAATACATGAAAGTCATTCCCAGTTCTACTATGGGAAAAGGGTACATTTATTGGAAGTTCTTGTATAAACAAGGAATAACATGCAGGAAGGTTTCCATTTCCCTGCTAAAACTTCAGGACAGAAATATCAGTGGCTCATAGAGCAAAGGTCAAAAATCAGTAGACCAAGCAAAACCTTAATTTTATTTCTAGTGTGTTCTTTAATCAATGGCATGGATTCAATTTTCAAGCTGCATTTTCAAAGGCCCATTTTTACCTAAGGCCTGGTTCAAATGCTCAATCAATAATCATTTAAATGTGCAACTAATCTCAACAAGATAGTGATCTCACTTTTGAGTCAGCATTTGGGTGATAGGAAAAACTGATAGTTGTAATTGGTTTGCAATTTGAAAAATTAATCTTTGCTGAAAGTTTTTTTTAATATTGAAAAGAATTAAATGGACTTTTTTCTTCTAGCAGGACCGAGAGTTTCCTTCATATTAATTTCAGCTATCTTGGATATCCATCACACAAGCTATTATTTTACATTCATAGGAAATTCAGAAACGACTCAGACAGACAGACTCTTGCTGTTATAACATCTGGACACAGCCATGGAGGCCCTTTACTCTGGGCCACCCCACTTGACTCAGATGACTGTTAATGCACATTTCAAATATACATAGCGAAATGTACCATGGGGACAGGGAAGGGGAAGGAGACCCAAAATGTATAAACCATTCAAATAATAATCTTGACAATTTCATGTGGGGGAAAATATTTTTTACCATTTGAATCCTCTGAGATACCTACAGAAATGTCAAGATTTTTGAAAGCTAATATTAAGAGTATTATTTATTTAATGAATATAGAAGGATATACAGTACAGTGGGTGGGGTGGTAATATGGGTGGGAAGGGCCCATAGGTGTCAGCACCAAACTCCTACAGTTGAATTCTACCCCACTGCTGACTAGCTCTGAGGACTAGCCCAAATGCCTGAGGTCCACGCTTAATTTTCCTTGTGTATCATGGCGTCTCCTGGACCTAGGAGAGTCTCCGACGTACAGCATGCACTCAATAAATACCGTCTACATTGACGATATAAATGAATGACTGAAGCAAATCAGATTCCCTCTCTGAGCCTCACATTTCTGACCCGGGAGAGCCATTGAGGCTGCACAGGTGGAAATGCAGTAATTTGAGAAACTACGGATGCACTAGGCCTTAGCATTGGAAACTTATTTCAGTAGGAAGTTGCAACCCCAGTACCAGCCTAATGTCTCCAGGGTTGAGGGGGACCTTGCTGGGAAAGGGTTCATGTGGTTTTGGAAGAGAATAAAGAGAAGTCTTGACAAAATATCTTTGTCTAAAGTTCACAGAATTTTTTTCTTGGCACATCACGTGTGAGGGTCTCTGGCCTAATTGTTCTTCTTTGAACTCCAACTCCTTTGGCTTCTGTTGACGTTCAGCCAACTTTGATTCCTGAGCCTATTTTGCCCTATGACTTCCTCAACCTGTTACTCTTCCACCAGCCTGGGACCTATCCATTCCTCAGGTTGAATTCCCCTGGTCTTTCGATGGCTTCCCTTAACCCACTGTCACCAAAAGCACAGTTTGACACCAGAACTGTTAAAAAATAAAGTAAAATAAAATTATTAGTGATTTGTGCCACTTTTCTAAATAACTTTGTTTCTGTATAGACCTTCATCAGCCTGGAGACTCTGACTCGATCACTACCATTTTTCTCTTTCTGCAATGGACAGCCTCACTCCCTTGATGTTGGGTTGTTAATAGGGTACAGCAGTCACTGACTGGATGAATGGAAGTATGGCTCAGGGATAGGATCTAGGCTTCTTCCCTCAAGGAAATGGTCTGAGTTGAGTGGGGAAGGATGTACTCAGAAGGTTGTTCATAGAACCGTAGATTTATATGGTGTTCTGTTTTTAACTGGTTATTTGCACTGACTGTCTACCAGGCACTGTGCTAGACACCGGAGATAAGAGAGTGCAGAACCTCCTGTTGTGGAACCTGGAGCCTGAGGGGATGACAGCAGTAATCAGGGCCGCAAGAAGCACGTGGACGTCTGAAGGAACAAGGAGGGATTTCAGTGGTCAGGGAGGTGGGAGAAGGCTTCCTCAGCCATGAGTAGGCTGAGAGCTGACGAGGAGTAGGACGTCGATAGAGGAAGACGTCATGGGGTAGGGGAAAGTGGTCAATAGTACAAAGGTAATGGGCACATTGTGAAGAAGATAACAAAGCACAGCCACGGGCAGGGCAGGGCAGGGGAGAGATGATGTAATAGGTACCGTGTATCAGTCATATAGCTATTATCTAACTTAATTCCACAACCGTCCCTGAGGTAATTCTTGTCCCAATTTCAGAGGTCATGAACTCGACAGCTGCTCCCTACTGGAGGATCCAGAGCCCAACACCCAGACCTGCCTGACCTTTACCTGCCGCGCGGAGCCTTACATCAGAACAGAGTGCAGGGGCGCCTGGGTGGCTCAGTGGGTTAAAGCCACTGCCTTCGGCTCAGGTCATGATCCCAGGGTCCTGGGATCGAGGCCCACGTCGGGCTCTCTGCTCAGCAGGGAGCCTGCTTCCTCCTCTCTCCTCTCTCTCTGCCTGCCTCTCTGCCTACTTGTAATCTCTCTCTCTGTGTCAAATGAATAAATAAAATCTTTAAAAAAAAAAAAAGAAAAAGAAAAAAATATATTGTAGGAAAAGAAAAAAACGAAACAATTATCCACATAGAAGCAAGATAAACAGAATTAACACTACAGAAAGTCAGTCAAATATGTAGAGGATAAAGTTAAAGCATATTTCTAAAATACAGAATGAANAACTCCCTTTTTTTGTAAAAAAAAAAAAAAAAAATTTAAAAAAAAAAAAAAAAAAAAAAAAAAAAAAAAAAAAAAAAAAAAAAGAACAGAGTGCAGGTCTGGAGGAGACGGCGTCCTGCATTGGCTCAGAAGGATTTGTGTGGAAGTGTAAACAGTGAGAAGGGTTCAGAGGAAAGAGAAGAGAGGGAGGCGTAGAGTCCAACCAAGCAATTTCAGATAAACTGTGTAAATCCCGGGCCTCTGCTCATCCTCCTGTGGGTGAAAGAGATTCCCAGAGGGATCAAGGTAAACCACATGGGTAATAGCTAAGCTCTACTTCTGTTTTCCTTTCTTGTTTTTGTTTTTCTTAATAGAAATACAGGCATAAGGGGGAAGATGTTACTGGTTTGCAGGAAAATCCAGATTTTTTTTTCTTTAATAAATGAAGGCTACTAAGAACTTCTGAATTTTGGGGCACCTGGGTGGCTCAGTTGGTTAAAGCTTCTGCCTTCGGCTCAGGTCATGATCCCGGGGTCCTGGGATTGAGCCCCGCATTGGGGCTCCCTGCTCTGTGGAGAGCCTGCTTCTCTCTCTCCCTCTGCCCACTGCTCTGCTTACTTGTGCTATCTCTCTGTCAAATAAATAAATAAAATCTTTAAAAATAAAAAAATAAAAAAATAACTTCTGAATTTCTTTTTTTCTTGAGTCCTCTTGGTCTAAGCTTACTATCATTTTTCCATAAATAGATTATTACAACTAGGCAAGATACCCATTCTGATTATTACCTGCTGGACTGTTCTTAGCTAAGAGCTTACAAATAATGCTTTTGATTTTACTGGACGTTACTATATATACCCATTGAAAATGGTTTGGATGAAGCTTAAATACCCTTATATTCAGATGTGCTTCTGCTTCTGATGTTTCCTTCGAAGTGAGAAGGTACCTCATGTCTCACCAGCGAGCACAGCGTCATGGTGGGTACGGTGCATCCTAAAAGTAATCAGAACTTGCTCTTTCACAGAGATCTCACAACCTCATCCCCAGATTAAAACAACCACAAAGACAACGAAGACTTGGTAACTAGCCTGTAATTATACCCCAGGAAAAAAGGAATTAGAAGATAGTATTCTCCACAATCAGTAATCGGATCCCTGTTCTTGGTGCTGGGTGCTCACAGTTTCCTTCCCATTGGTGTCTTTTTAAAGATCAAGTAACCCTGATGGGAGATTTCCAAAGAAAACCCAGCTGCTGCCTCCGGTGATTTGGGGAGCCGTCTCTCAGTGACCCACTGATAACCAAACTGACACAGTCTTCTGCACGAAATGGGTACTGCAAGTTCCCCATTATGAGTTATTTAAGATTTGATTCCTAAGATTTGATTTGAAAATTTCCACCAGACCTATCAGGAAAGATTGATGGGAGATGGGAGTGAGATAGTACACTTGGACGATTTAAGTTGAGTAGAGACAGCTGAGAAGTCCTTTTAAGCTGTTAGCATTTTCCAAGGCTCAACAAACATCACCTTTCTATAAATAAATACACACTTCTGTATTTCACATGTTGAAATAGGAAGAAAGTAAGTATAGGCAGGCATTGCCCAAAATATATTCTAAGAAGCACTAGCCTGGAGACATGCCCAGGGAAAAAAATCTTCCTGATGCATGTGAATTTGAGCAAGGCTGTGTGAATTATCCTTCTCTAGGATTCACAGTAAACTTTAGCATGAAGACAGCTTAATGGGTTGCAATCCAAAGAATCCTGTTTCAATATCTTGACCCAACATTTTCCCAATAATTGCTTAATATAAACAATTTTCATGACATTTGCTCTTCCATGGAGGATCTTTTAAATAATGTTTTTAGAGGTGGAAATTGTGGGCCATTATCTTCTTATATATGAATTTTATTTGTATATATTATTTATTTTATATATATTTGTATACACACATGTATTTATATACATATGTATATATGTATATACATATTTAATATATTATATACAGAAATATATTTCTATATACATATATACATATATACATATGTGTGTGTATATATATATATATTACTGGTACTATTTACTTGTCTTTTCATAAAAAAAATACGAAGCTTAAAGAGATTTTCTGACCCTTCTAATATGGACTAGTGCCCATAGAAATTCACAATGAGCTAATTTCCTTTTGTCACTTTTAGTCACAATTACAGGATAAGAGGACGCATATTGTTACCCTAGCCTATATCCTCCTTGACCTTGTGTGTAAACTGTAACAATTGTCCTTCCGTAAGATTTTTCCATTTATTTCCCTTTCTGTGCTCCTTGTTAATCCAAATCCTTTCTGTTTTCAAAGTCTATAACAAATCCCATCTCACTTTAAATACTTTCCTGAAGATTTGTTTCCATGTAGTTTAGTTCAATAAATATTTACGACTTGCTTAATTCATGTTTGACTCTGAACTGTGAGCCGGAGATGCGAGGAGTGTAGTCCAGCCGGGAAGACAGCCCCACCAGCGGTGAACCACGGCATGCTCTGGGCAGTGCTGGAAGAACGTCAGTGTGAGGAGAGGACAGAGGAGGACATCGTTTTATGGCTATTTAGGGCAGAGGTTCTTGCATTGCTGTGTGTCTTGGATCTGCTTAGATTATTGGGTGTGACTTTAGTACCTCTTCTTAGAATATACATGCATGGCCACCTGGGTGGCTCAGTGGGTTGAGCCTCTGTCCTCAACTCTGGTCATGATCTCAGGGTCCTAAGATCAAGCCCCACATCGGGCTCTCTGTTCAGCAGGGAGCCTGCTTCCCTCTCTCTCTGCCTGCCTCTCTGCCTCCTTGTGATTGCTCTCTCTGTCAAATAAATTTTTAAAAAATCTTAAAAAAAAAGAATACACATGCACACAAATAAACACATACATATAATGGAATTTCAAAGGAGACCAAATATATTATTTTGAAATACAGGTATAAAAATAGTTTCAGAAATTTGTGAAAATAAATAAATGGGCTTCTTTATTAATGCATTAAGTAATTAATAAGATTTGGTGTTGTCTCTATTAACTGCTGTGATTTTGAAGATGGGGCTATTTGAAGATTGGCAACAACTGTAATATGGTATGAAAGTATCTCTTCTCCAACCTGTGGACAGTCACAAGAACTTATAAGTACCTGTGATCTGTTCATGCTATCCACTGAATGTAGATTTCAGTTGGAAGCTAATGAGCACAAAAAAGCATTATTTTCTATTCAAATTTATGAATTCTTCCTGAAATTTATATAAAGACTCCCTAAGGTTCAAAACCCTGCCTATTGGAACTACCAGATGAGCAGAACCTTCAGCCAGAATCAAGGGGCAGTTTGTGAGAGATGAGGAACAGCTTTGCTGGCGGACAGAGGGATTCAGGGCATTTGGACCAGGCCGAAGGAGCAGCATCGGTAGAGCAGAGACATGTGATTGTGCATTGTTGACGCAGGACTTACGAAGGAAGCAAAGTGCTTAGTGATATTTAGAAATAGATAAGGAAAGGAATATGAGGGCTTTTCTGCCATTTGTGAATTTTTTGGTCATCACTGATCTATTGTTTTTTCTAATTTAAAGAAGAAGCATGCATATATACATATGCACACATATATATGATATGAAAGAGAAAATATCTTATATATAAAATATATATATAATATCTTATATATAGATATAGATATATCTTATCATACACACACACACACACACACATATATATATATATATGCTCTATACATAGAGAAATGTGTGTGTTTCCCTGATTAGTTCATACATTACTAAAGGCACATTTGTGTCTCACATTTTCTCTGTTTCTCCGTGCAATGTTTTGCAAGTCACAGATGTCCAATAAATCCTCCTTTAGCTAAAATCCTCCTGAACAGTTTTACTGGTGACTCACTCTAGGAACTATGTATCAAATATTAATCCTTGAAGCTAATTCTAAATCAAACTCTTTGTATAAGGAGATATTCAGACATAAAGGTAAACATTGATGCGCTAAGACGTTCAGTGGGCCCATGAAGCATTGGAAACCCACTACACAGGAAAAAGCACGATAGGGGATTGTTGGAGGAGATGACGATGTAGGCACATGGTGGGATATGGAATATTATGTAGTCATGAAAATGATGAGACAGGATTTGGAAAACACGGGGACATATTTGCAATATTTTTAACTTGAGAAAGTAATAGGATAGTCAATACAACATGAGGCCAAATTTGTAGAGTCACACACACATTTAAAGTGTAAACTGAAGTAATTCATAATGAATTCTTGTGTGAAAGGTGAGCTGCTCCTGGGGAGGCCAATGCAGTGGTCAAAGCAACACACTCATCCTTGGACTTCACCACATTTCAGGATGTCCGCTTCCTAAGTTAACCCGTCTTAAAACAAAGGTTATTTGCAGAATGCCCGATTTAGAAGAAGAGTTTGCAGATGAATCACTGTAGGGGAGAAAAACCCTAAATTAAGAAAAAAAATGTAGAACTTTTCATGTCATTTGGAGTGCCTCCAAAATGGATCCCAGCATCACACCCTGTTTTCACATTTTCATGTTATCAGCCTTGGGTGTGTTGCTCTAGACAGTCACTTGGGTGAAGGGAAGTGCAGAGACCCCTCCAGGTTTTTACTGATGCCCGGAACTGCTGCAAAAAGAAAGAAATGTGAGTTTGAATGCCTTCACCATAAGATTTAACGGCTAATAACCAGATCTTCCCTGAGAGGCATTTACAAGAACTGGGAAGGACGGATACACGGGAAAGTGCATCAGGGAGGCAAACCAAGAAAAGGAGATTGGGGCGCCCCTCCCCCAGGATCCCCCCGTCCTTCCTCCTCACAGCTCAGCCAGGAGCCGTACCCAGACGATGTTCCTGTGCGAAGACCGAGAGGCGGAAATGAGTTTAGTTTCTTGGGTGTACAATCGGCTCTGCCTTCTACGAGTGGGCTAGTCTTAACATTCTAAATGAGAAGATAAAGAAGCAAGGAAGAACCATTAATTATACTTTTGAGCTCAGGGTCTAAGTATATTAAGAAAAATGGTCACTACTGTGATACTTGCCAGTTTAATAAGAACCGGCATACAAAACAAGGTAGAGTAAAATGTGAGTACCCGAAAGAAGACAATCGACTTGACCCGTCTGCTTTTCTGTTATTAATCCTGCGAAGATTTGCCAAGTGTGAAAAAGCTCTGCAAGCACGCCCAGGGTCTCAGGCCCTCTGGTCCTGCGCACACTTCTCCCTCCCCAGGCAGTGTTGAAATTTCTCTTCAATGTCTCCTGTCTCAGGTGCAGGCTCCTGCTCATCACGGATAGACCCCGCTCTAGCTGGGGACTCATCCTCAAGTCCTCAAGACTGAATCAGGGGTCCCTTTGGGTTTCCCACACTGTCTCATGCGCCCCCCCCCAAAGAAGTTATTGTGATGCATTGGGTTTTCCTGTTTCCTCTGCGAGGCCTCAATGCGCCTGCATCAGAGACTTCTGATCCACCCGAGACCCCTCAGGCTGCCCTGGCTCTGCTCTGATGGCATTCACGCCTCGTGCCTCCTCCGGGGCTGCTGACGCCATGCCATTCATACGTGTGAGCCCGATGCTTGACCAATGGCAGACTGGAGCCCGTGGGAAAAGCTGTTTTTCTTTCTCCGCCTGATGGAGTGTCCTGAGAAGCAGTCACTTACATTGCCTCTTTCAAGGTTTTCTGTTCTATGCACAGATAAATTAAAATTATCCATGCATGAGAGTAAAAAGGCAGAAGTCTCTAAGGAAAGGCAGGCAGCGGCGGGAGCAGAGGACAAAACTGCAGAGCAACCGGTACTGAGTTGTGCCTACCATCACGAAATGCAAGACCCACAACACTGCTGGTTTCCAGAGCGGGATTTCTTCTCAGCTCCTGAAGATATAGCTGGACTGGAAGGGGTCCAAACGTTGAGGTTAGTGGTTAAGGAGATAGAGGGGCTGGATTGGGGTGGGGGGTGGGAGAACTGACAGCTAAGCTTGGGGTCTTGCTAATTTGAGAAGAGCTAATTTGCTCTTAAATAAGAGATATGACCTAAAAGAATAGGAATAAAGAGGAAAATGCCCCAAAGTGCTCAGAGATGGTGTTGACAGCTCTACCATATTGGCCATTAACTCACCAAAGACCGAGAAGTCCTGACTCTGAAGAACAGAGGTCGGGTCCTTGCTTCCTAATGTCAGATGCTCGCCTGTGAGGCCGAAGGTGGCATCTGAGTTTAATGCTTCAGAAGGACTAGATAAAAGGAGATTCAGAGTGTTCATTCAGGGAAGGACTGCTACTGTGAGTTTAACCTACAGGGGATCCGGACTAGAAAACCCAGCAGAGTGGGCTTTGCTGGAAAGAGGCCGCCTGGACCCGCAGGGCAGATTCTGGACACACTCAAGCCCGTGCATGATCGCGAAATCACATCATTTTTCTGCTCCCTGAACAAACAAGGGCATTTTCTAAAAAGTCCCCGCTATAGTCTCGAAGGGTCTTTCTCGGTCTAAAATTTTACTTCTTCCTCTTATAATCTCTGAAAAATAAAAACAGCCAAACTCCACACCCCCCTTTAGTCAGAAGTGAGCTATATTTTTCTCACGTTCACATGAGTTTGGTCTAATAGGTCTCATACAAGAGCTCTTTTCTTTTTGCTTTTGCTAAATTTCGAGGTCCTCCGCGCAGGCTCTGGCTGGCTGGCTTCTTTTCTGGAGCCTCGCGGTAGTGATCCCAAAGCCCTCCTTTGCAGAAGGGAGCTGGGCTGGCACTCCTCCGAGCTGGTGAAGAGTAAGTGGACCCTGCAGCCTCCTCCCAGAGGCCGGTTGGGCAGGACGAGGGAAGACAGAGGACCTCTGGGCGAGAGGACCTCTGGGCGAGAGAGGACCTCTCGTCCTCTGGGCGAGACTTGGCTTTTCGCCTGGCTTTCCAGGTGTGCGGTCAGGGCAGTGTAGGAGAACCACGGCCTGACATCCAGGCTGCTTTTCGGTTTCTTTGCTTCCGTGCATTTATCTCATGGAGCCTGCCTGCCTGGGGGACCCTGAGACAGCCTGGCCTTACATTTGTCTCCCCAGTGAGACAAGTAGAGAACTGCCACTCTGGGTGTTTGTTTAATGAGTGTTTCAGGCACACAGCGCACGGCAGTTTGAAGGGATGTTACAGGTAATCAGTTGCTTGCTTCCTGTGTTTTTGTTTGCAGATGAAGGTAGCAGACACCAGCTGAGCTGACTGAAAACATCGTGGTGCTCTCCTCAGCCTGGATCAGGAAGAAAAGACATCCCACACAGCTAGCCTTTCAGTGGGCAGGATGCCTTCCATTGGCCACAGAAGACCGGCCATTGGGGCCACCGACATGGTGGCTCGGGCGTCACCCAGATCACTGCTGCCCCACCAGGAAGCCGGGGAAGTAATGCCAGCAGGACCACAGCCTCCGAGCCCCAGGGGCGATAGTGATGTTTCCCAAGAAAATGAGCATTTTCAAAATCGACCGTAAAGGCCTTGTCTGTGGAAATCCAGTGTAGCCCATGGCACAGAGATCACGTCTCGTGACCGTTCCCCCTGCAGGTCGGCGGGTGAGCCCCGCCGCTGGAATCCGCCGCCGTCCACGCCGGCTTTGCTGACCTCGTGCTGATGTCTGAGCCGCTCCAGCGGGCACGCACTTGCCTGCCTTAGAGGAAAAGAGACATTCAAAGGAAAAAGGGAAGGAAATTTTACCCAAACCCACTGTGGTCAAGAAAACTCATGAAAGGAAGTAAGTATTTCTTATCAAACCAGCAGGAGCAAAAGCAGTTGGTGCAAATCTCCCCAAAACAGTGCAGGCTGAATGGCAGATGTTGTGAATGCCGGCCGACAGGATTAAAGTCTTATGACAAGTTGTAGGAGGTTTTCAGTTTCATCCTGGGCCGGCTGTCCCCCCGGCCCCACGGAGCCTCCCTAATGAGGCGAACCCTGGCTCTGAGCAGAGCTCGGCAGCCTCGCCCAGGGCAGAGTCCCAGGAGAAAGGCACTGAGCAGGCACAGATGGGGCTTGATGGGTCCTTAAAGGAAGCATTACCTGCCAGAGTCACTGAGCAGCCACAATTATTACAGGTCTCTGAGTTCATTGTCAATTAGAGTGGCAGTTAAAGCAAGCAGCGGCTGTGACAGATGGCTTGTCTCCAGCTAGTCGTGCTAATGGGATCAGAGCCAACTCACATCTTTTCTTCCCTCTGCAAAGGGGAAAAAAAAAGACCCACATAGTTGTCAATTAGTCAATGCAAAAGGGGAGAAAGCATCGTTTGTACAAAGGGGTCATTTATCTGTTTCCTTCTAATCCCCGCTTCTAGCTTTGTGAAGGAGAGATTTTGTTTATTTATTGCTTACTTCAAACATGTTTTAGTGGAACGTTCAACCTAGAAGACATTTTGTGCCGAATCTTTGTTCCGTGTGAACTCGCAATATGGTCTTCTCATCATGGCACCGTTTCAATCAAGTGGTTAGCATTTTAATTGGCCGACTCCTTTCTTTCTGGCTGGAATTTGGAGGCCATTCTTCTATTTACACAGCGCACGGGATCAAAACACGAAAGGGCTGCATCTGCGTGGAGGGGCTCGCTCCGGATAAAGTCCAGCCCCGGGAATCTGCCTAATGTGCATCCGTGAAAAGAGCCATTGAGCACAAGCAAGTGGCAAGGCCTAGGGAGAGAGTGCACACGTCCGACATGGGTTGGGGACACTGCACGAGGAGGGGGGAGGGGTCTTCTTGCCCCGGCAGCGATGCCCCACGTCAGGGGAGCTCCCCCCGGGATGGCAGGGCAAGGGGGCACATAACTGTTCACAGTGATCCAGGGGCTGTTTTTCCTATGGAAACAGAACCCTTGGAAGGCAAAGACATGGAGTTTTTGTTTTCTCTAATGTTAACCTCTTCATGACCCTTGGCTTTGGATGTGCGTGGGGAGAGCAGAGCCACTCTGACAGCCCAGGAGCAGAACAGACTGTCCCCTCCCCCATTTCTCCGTGGCATGTGTGCATGAGGACATGGTTGCATTTCGCCTGCACCAAAAGGATTACTTAAAAATGTCCAGGACAGGGGCGCCTGGGTGGCTCGGTCAGTAAGCAGCCGACTCTTGGTTTTGGCTCAGGTCATGATCTCAGGGTCGTGGGATAGAGCCCCACCTTGGGCTCCAGGCTCAGCAGGGAGTCTCCTTAGGATCCTCTCCCTCTGAAACCCACCCCTGCAAGCTCTCTCTAAAAGAAATAAACCAATAAGTCTTTAAAAAGAATGTCCAGGATAAGGGTTGGAGATAACCACAAAGGAACTGGTCAAAAGGCAAGACAGATAAAGAAATTAAATAGTTTCAGTTCCAAATAAACCAATTTGGGAGCAAAACTATGTTCTTTCTATTTAAGGAAGGTATAGTTAACCTGTGGAATTTGAGTTAAGAAAACATATAAAGTGGGAACCTGGGGTTGCTCATTTTGTTAAGTGTCTGCCTTTGACTCAGGTCACGGTCCCAGAGTCCTTGGATTGAGCCCCATATCAGGCTTCCTACTCTGCAGGCAGTCTGCTTCCCCTTCTGTCTGCCACTCCCCCTGCTTGTGAGCTCTCTCTCTCACTCTCTCACAAATAAATAAATAAATAAAGTCTTAAAAGAAACAACAACCAAGGAAACACATAAGTTGTATATTCTACATATCATAGATTTATTTTTCCTATTGCCAAATTCACATATCACATTAAGAAAGGCTTAGAAAGCACAGCAAAATTTAAGGACAAAAGAAGTCTATACACACATACTGGAAGGAAATGGCATTTTTTATTTAAAAACAAATATGTAGGGCACCTGGGTGGTTCAGTGGGTTAAAGCCTCTGCCTTCGGCTCAGGTCATGATCTCAGGGTCCTGGGATGGAGGTCCGCATCAGGCTCCCTGCTCGGCAGGGAGCCTGCTTCCTCCTCTCTCTGCCTGCCTCTCTGCCTACTTGTGATCTCTCTCTGTCAAATAAATAAATAAAATCTTAAAAAAAAAACAAAAAACAAAAACAAATATGTAGACCTTTCTTGGCTCTTCACTGCGAGAGCCTGTGGAGGATCCTGAGGATACAGCCCATTAAGGTGTGCTCCTACGCCAGGACCCCAGGGGACACTCACTGTCCTGATGCCCTATTCTCAGTACCGAACAGTTGCTGGTGACAGTGACTCCAGTGCCCCTTCCAGGTGGACGCTCCAGAAGGTTCTCCTCTAGTCTGACATAGCCCGGCAGGGGGAACCTGCCACTCGGGAGTGGACATGGCATGGCTGACAGCTTCCTCATTACCTTCTCCATCACTGACAAGGTCCGTTTTGAGCACACGGACCATTTCTGCCAACTTGTCCTGTGCGTCAGAGGCAACAACTCATTCCTAATGATTCTTGTGTCAATGAGGAAAATCGTATCAACGGACTTGAGGAAAATCACTAAGGAATAAGCCAAAGAAAGAGCCATCAAACACAATATCCTGTACTTGGAAAGTAGTGCCAAGAATCCATCTCAATAAACAAAGCTTTTTAGGATCCCAATTCAATAAATACACACTGGCTTGCTGGAGAAAAGAAGAAGCAGAGGAGGAGGAAGGGGAGGGGACGAAGGAGAAGAGGAAAAGAAGGAAGAGGAGGAGGAAGGAGGAGAGAGGGAGGAGGGGCAGGAGGGGCAGGAGGGGGAGGAGGAGCCAGCAGGGGGAGACCAGGCCACAGACTCTTCCATCAGTGTCAGGCCGTGACGTTCAGCGCAGTGACCAAGTGTCACCCAGCCCCTCCGGACCCCTCCACGCCTAACTTCTGAAAGCCATTTCTAACCACCACAGCAGGCCCAAGGACTTGGCTCAGTAAGGCAGAGTGAGAGAGCGGGCAGGAAGGAGAGGGCCTGGGTTTGCCCAGAAGTCATGGCCTTCCACTCTCTCCCGGGAACAACGGCATGAGCTGTGACGTCAGGTGTCGGAGCTCCTCCTGTGTGCATGCAGCCCGATCCTGCCCCTCTTAGCAAGGTGCCGTGTCTGCGAACCGCCGCTGTTGAAAGCCCGCTGGGTATGAAGTGTGTCCATATACACAGTACAAAATAAGCCACGAGCATTCTTCCGCCTGTGCTCCCAACTGCGTGTCCGAGCTTCAGTGCCTTTTCAGCAGAGGCACAGCAGATACGACAGAGAACCACATGGAACATCGAGACAGGCAACTATCGTGTTTGAGCTAAAAATACACTGGATGGGATTACCAGCAAATTAGGCATTTGGGACAAAATAAATATTGACCTTGAAGACATAGCAAAAGCCACTATCCAAAATGAAGTAACAACAGAAAAAAAGGAATGTTGAAAACATGAAATTAGAGACTAGGAGCAGTGGGCAAACGTTAAGTGGCCCAATGGGTGTGGAATCGAAGGAGAGGCAGGAGGGGGAGGACAGACAAAAATATTGGAATAGTTAAAGACTGAACATAACAAAATTTGATGAAAATTAGATACCCACAGATTCAAGAAATCCAGTGAGCCCCAGGACAAGATACATAAAGAAAACCACGCTGAGAGACATTATAATCAAATTGCAAGAAAAGCAGTGAGAAAAGCAGTATCTTAAGAAGCAGTCAGAGGAAAAAACATAGATGCATTCCAGAGAAGAAAGTACAGATGATGGCAAATTTCCCGTTAGAATTAATGGAGTTACAGTGGAGCCAAATCTTTAAAGTACTGGAAGTAAAACACTCTCAACCAAAACAGTTCTGTATTCAGCAAACACACATAATGGGAGTCCCAGAAAGAGAGGAGACCGAAAGAGGCAGGAAGGATGTTTGAAGAAATATATCATTTTCTTCAATAAAACCCCCTTGGATTGTTATAAGCCTTTTGTTAATTTTCAGAGATCTGAGAAAGTTGATTTTGCCAATTTTTGGTATTTTTCTTACTGCTTTTATAGAGAAGGCAATTTTGGAATTTTGCTGCTCCATCCTTCCTATGCTGCCTACCTAAAATCTCTGATTCTTCTAAAAAAGCTATTGCAGTAACTAAATGCACATTTGAAATCATAAAATGTCTTTTAAAATAGACTGTCTGGGGGAGAAAAAAATAATTCTTAAACTAAATATCTTGCGAGTAATGTATTCGTAGAAAGGCAACCTATAGTATCTCTCGAGTTAAAGAATTTCTGGGAAAGAAGACCGTTTGAGATTTGACTTTCACTCTCATTTTGAGGTAGACTGCCTCACTGTATGTGTATGTGTTCCTATTATCTGGTATTCAAATTCCCATAGCATTTGTGATTTCTTCTGCTTATTAGTGATAAGTACGGTGGATTATTTTACACAGCGACACACCATATTTTACAAGTGGTAGATCATTGACAATATATAGTGATTTTGTATGTGAAATACAAGGAATTGTGACTTTGCCAAGGTCACGTAACTTACTAACTTACTAGAAGAGCCAGAACTACTGTCTGCATTTTCCTGTGTGGCCATGTGACTTGATGAGGTTAAGATGCTGTTATCACTGTGTACTTCACTCTGGACACAATGGGGATTTTCAGTGATGGAAAAATACTCGAACTGGCAGCAACAGATGGTAGGATTTGAGAAAAATGATTGCTTTTATCAGAATTTGGAGTCGCTAATTTCTTAGCATAGTTTTTAACATCTATTTTCAAAAGCCACAGTAAAGTTTGAGCTGAAACATTGCCTTTGTTGCCTTTGTCTCTTGCCTAGGGGAAGTCCTGGATGACTTTAGAAGTGTCCTAAAAGTTCGGGACAGGTGGTGCCTCTTTCCCCAGGAGGTTTGCAGATCCAGACAGCTGCTTAGAGGTGAGAACACCAGGGCAGAGGTTTTACACCTGAATTCAGGGACTTGGGGCAGATTTCCATCTTGAAAATCCACAGAGACATCGAGACATCTTTCCAGAGCATTTGTCCTTGAACTGGTCTGTGCGCTCTGACGTGTTCTGCTTCCCCGGGGCAAAGGCAGCCCCCTTCTGGGTGTGAAGTCTTCTTGCCTTGAGTAAATCACTGACACGTATGTTTTTGTTTTCCTTATTTTTTTTTTCAGAGATTCTAAAGGGGAGAAAGTAGTGATTAACAAAACAGAAGCCAAATAGCAGCAGCTCCTTCATCATCCCAGAAGACAAATAATAAATCTTATAAACTCAAGGAGAGGGTGGGCAGTCAGTTAAGCATCTGCCTTCGGCTCAGGTCATGGTCCCAGGGCCTTCGGATCAAGTCCCATGTCCGGCCCCCTGCTCAGCAAGGAACCTGTTTCTCCTCCTGTCTGTGTGCGCTATCTCTATCTCTGACAAATAAATAAATGAAATGTTAAAAAAATAAACTTAAGGAGAAATGCTTCTTCTTAGGAAGGCTCTCTAAGGAAGTTGTTTTACCAGGATCCACATGACACTAAAAACCCCGGGTCTCGTGATTGTAAAGGAAAGGATGATGATACCGCAGTTGGCGTACTACCTATTCGGGAGGCCCCGAATCTTTTTTTCTTTTTTTTTAAGATTTTATTTATTTATTTGACAGAGAGAGAGATCACAAGTAGGCAGAGAGGCAGGCAGAGAGAGAGGAGGAAGCAGGCTCCCTACTTAGCAGGGAGCCCGATGCGGGGCTTGATCCCAGGACCCTGAGATCATGACCTGAGCTGAAAGCAGACCATGACTGAGCCACCCAGGTGCCCCGAAAGGCCCCGAATCTTGTGTGGACCCTTTTGGATAGAGTCCCGGAGGAAGTTCCCTCTCTGTCGAGGCCTACAGGGTGCCCTCCGGTCACGCGTTGTCATGTCTGGTGAGGAGACAAGTGCGGGTCCGACTCCACACACAGTCCACACACAGGTCTTTGATGCAGTGGGTCCAGGCAGGGCTCTGCTGCCCCGTGAGACAGCATCATAAGGGACGAGGAAGGGCCACCAGGCTGAGACCCGAAGCCAGCATTTACTGGGAGAGGCAGTGATGATGGCAGTGAGACTAGTTGGCCAGACGAGAATCACAGCCCTAGCTCATGATGTCTTGCACAAACGATGTGTGCTCAGGGATTACGGGGTGTGTGTGGGAGGGACTGTGAAGACGGGGTCCGTGGTCCTGACTCACAGACGTAGACTCCCACTGGCGCGGCCCGGTGCCTCTTCCAGCAGGTCAGCAATTCTAGAGACAGTGTCCGCATCAGGACTGGAAGCTCGTGTGGGGACCAAGCGGCCTGCTGTGTGCAAATGCCTGGTGTAAAAGGGGGTCCGTGAGTCCAGCCCTCCAGACACACGTGCACACAGGCGCACACTCACCGATTTTTCCTGCTACACCCACGGCCGACTGTGCAGGAAGGTCTGCTCAGAATGTGTGCCCGAGACATGTTACCATTTACCAGGTAGAAACATAGTAACTCGGAAGGATGTGAAGCCAGGAGGCTGGAGGCTGACTGTGAATCAAGTGGGACGTAAATAAAAGTAACAACAGAAGCATCGCTGCATCCAGTGCAGATATTGTGGAAGGTGCTTTAGATACAGTAAGTCTTAATTGTCAAGACGACATCAGGGTTTGGATATTACATTGCCATGATGGAGCTGAATCTCAGAGACCCCGGGGCAGGGGGGCGGGTGTCAGGTCACCGGTCACTTAGCGAGAGCCCTGGGGGCCCAGGCGAGTGCCCAGTGCTTGGGTCTGTGGGCACCGCACGGAGCCGTGTGGCCTCCGGGCCATCGGGTGTGGGGCTGGCAGGTCGCCCCCTGCGCCTTGCTTCTGAGCTGCCAGATCTGTGAACACAACCTCTCCAACCCCCCGCAGAGCTCAAGGTAAACCAACTGCCACTGGATTTGTAATGTGCTTTGGTTTTTCATGGACCGCTTGCTTTGTAATTTTCATTTTCCTGTCAGGCTGGTTTGCCCCTGGATGGCTGAATTGTAATCTGATTCCTTCCAGCACAAACGATTCCTCCAAAGTGGACTGTGTGACCATGAGAGATAATGTTCTAGGCCAGTCTCAACGTTGGACCAAAAAACATTCTAGATTTTTGGTATTTCTCCTTTTGATCAGTGCATTTCCTGGAATGGTTTCTGTTGGCCTTTGAAGGTGGTGTTCAGCACTGAGAGGTGTTTTCTCTGTCCGACAAGCCCTGTGGTGACCTTGCAGGGCTATGGTCATGGCGGAGCTGGCTGGGAGTCACCAACTGCTGGCAGGCTCCACACCTGTCCCATCCATCCCTGTGGCCACCATGCTAATTCCAGGCGCCTACAGCCGGTGCCCTCTGCTTTCTCTGGGTGCCGATCAGAAGGGAGGCTCACTCTCCATCTAACGTTGGCGGAAATCAATTTTTATGAAGTGGACTAGAGCTTGACACCTTATCCCTAGATTGTCAAACATCATTCCTTAAATGTAAATAGCAGAGACTCTTTTGCCTGTTTGTGGATTTGTTTGTTTCTTAAGCCAAATCCTTTTTTGGGAATGAGGTAATAAAGAAAGAATGAAACTGCATTACTTTCTACGTCTCACTCATTTGTTCATTCATGCATTCCCATCTTTAAAAGCTCCTCTGTCTCAGGTGCTCTGCGAGGCTCCCTGAAATGCTAGGCCTTCTGAGATGGAAGCCCCCGGTTACATTTTAGGTCTGCGAGGGACATCGGTTTGGTGGCGGGTGCTCCCCGATGCCTCTTGTTGGTTGCTCCGGAGGATATCTAACAGCCCAGAAACCCCTCCAGGTTCTGACGTCCTGTTCGTACACCCAGGGAATTCGAGTCAAATCTGGCTCCTCACAAGCAACCCCCACCTCCACCACGGATGCCCTCATATCCTGGAGAAACGCAATTCAGGACAGAGCAGCCTCCGCACACACAAACAGAAATCCACCCCGAACGCTGAAATGAGCGCTAAATGTTCAATCGTGCATATGATGCAGCTGGACTTTGAGGCAGGCCTAGGCTGGTGAATCGGAGGAGGGACAGAGGGAAAAGCCTGTGTCCCGTGGGGCCACTGGGAGTCAGCTGCTTGTGTTTCTGGGCCCGAGGACAGAGTGATGGCTGGGACAGAATCCCCTCAACTGGCCGTAGAGAGACAGTCTAACTGGGGTAGCACCTCTGACAACGGGTGTCAGGAGTGGAAAGGAAGCTTGAAGCAATCTCGCAGGAATGCCTGGTACTTCCAGGGGCCGCGCTCCCCGTCTTGAGGTGCCCTGTGCCGTACTCCGGTTAAATGCTAAATTGGCTTACACCGTATCTCTATAGGGGACGTGTCCGCCTCTACCCTTTCCTGGCGCCTTTGAGAGCATTAAGGGTATACGATGCCTGATCTGGAAACAAACGGCAGGGTGTATAGTACTCACTGCTGTCCCGGCACAGGCAGGGCCACAGGCTGGGAGCCGGGAGCCCTGTTTGCCACATCCAGGCGCCCGGGGTCGAGGGGACCTGTTTGACCTCTCTGAGCTTCTCTTTGCTTCCCGTGCCTCAGCTGCAAACCCAGGTTAGAACAGGTCTGTTCCCAGCCCTGCCGCCTGGGATGCCCTCAGACTGCACTCCGCATGTCAGGCCTAAGAAAGTCCCACTTGGAACAAGACTACAAAGGGGAGTCCACTAGCTGATACTTGCTTTTCCCTGGAATTCTCTTAGCCCGTTGTGCTGAGGACCCGATGTGTGGTGTGTCTATCTATCAGGCGCTTTGTACAGCAGTTGGATTGAGTTCTCCCGGGAGCCACCCTCTTCCCCATAGGGAGTTTAGGCCTACAAAGGCAAAGGGACCCAGTAGGGTTGGCGCCTAGCATGGTGCTGGACCCTGCGGGTGAGCGGGGTGTGGGGTGCGGACTCTGGGTAGCACCGGGCTAGGCCAGGCCTCCTGGACCTCCACTCCTGTGCCCGCTGTGTTTGTCTCGGGATCGACTGTAGGGCTTTGACTGTACACGTTTCTTCCTTACAAAAGTTGTAACCCCCCAAAAATTGCTGCTTCCTAAGTCCAGCTTGCTTAGTAGATGAACGAGTTCCCTGGACTTGCGGGGGCGCTGGGGCTGCTCAGAGTTGGGGACACTCTCACCTCTGACATCCTGCCTGGCTCTGACCTCTGAAAACCCGAGGACTCGGGTCAAAAACAGATCAAGAATGGATGTGTTATCTCATTTCCAATAAATACAGATTTCCTTCACTGTCCTGTCCTCTGGGATTCAAGTCAGGAGCTGTGTGATGTTTTAGAAGTTGTTAATTACAAAGACAGATAGGGGATCACCCTGAAATACATTTTAAACTACATGAAGACAAATATACCCTCAACTTTAATCAATGATTCTATCTTTAAAATGAAAAAACAAAAGCAAAACACAGCTCCGGGCCCCAGACACGACGGGATACTGTCCAGGCCGGGCGGTGTCCACGGGGGCCACGCTCAACAACGGTCCGCTACGCTGGCGCTCAGCTCACTTGGTCTCACTCTGAAGTACCTTCACCTTCGTGACAGTGTGGCCTGAAACCAAGCCTAGGGAAGCCCGGCAGACGAGTCAGGTATCATATTTCCTTGCTGAAATAACACTTCAAAGATTGTATTGAAAATAGAAAAATTGCTACATTGGAGGGAAGAGGCAGGGATTTCCCTTTGCGAGTGAAAGGACTTGAATTTGTAATCTCTGTTTTTGAAGACTTGGAGCTGGATTGCCGTAGACTGCCGGAGTTTTCCCTGCTGGGGACAGAAAGGAGCCTGAATGTATATCCTGAGTCGCTACTGTCCCGTGTTGGTAACGGGCAGTTACTACCTACGCTTCCCCACTGCCTATCAGGACCTGCGGACTAGGCATCTTCTGAAGCACAGACGTGAATCTGGGTTCCGAATTTCAGCATCCTCCTTCTAAACCCCAAACAAAACTAGTCCAGAATTCCAAATTTAAAATAATTTCTAAGTACAGAGTCTTACTAAAGGGAAATATGTATGGGTTTTAGACCAGGTGCTTTGAAGGAGAAAAAAAAGGTTCGATTTATCCCGTGGAAGTCAGGAGGGGTGCCTGCCAATGTGCTAGAGACTCTGGACCAAGGAAATAGGCACTGGGCCTGCATAGAGACCTGAACATACTTAGTGCCCTGGAACCTGGATGGAAGGGAGCAAAACAGCAGGGACACCTGCATTCCTTTCCAAGGGCACCTTTGCAGGCCCAGAGGTCAGGAGCCAGGGCCAGGTCTCTGCCCCAGCGGGAGGCTGCCCCACGGAGGATTCTGAAGGTCATCTTTGAGAGGTTGTAAACATGTGCTTGCTTTGGTCAGAAGGCCATGGGATTTGACCTCACTCTGAATCTAACCTGGAAGTTGTGGTTCCCCAAGCAGTTGACTCAGCCCAGCCCCCACTGAGGAGCAAATGCCCAAGGAGACGGGATCCTCAGCCACCTGCCCCTTCTCTCCTTACTTGTCTATACTTAGGGCTCCCTCCATGCCTATGACCCCAGTTAATGCCCATTGTTCCAGAATTTTCTGGAATGGAGATTAGGGAAACAATCACATTTTTGGTCTTGTCCTTTTCTTATGAGAAGGTGCATGTATACTGAGGAGGTTTAAAGGAATCCAACCCAAAGACTGAGAAATCGTGGGATTTGGGGTATGTATGGACACTACCAAGAATCTCTGGGGATGGAGGAGATACACGTTGGCTACATGAAGTTTTTGAGAACAATCCGTTTTTAAGCACATGCTCGTCGTAGGGCCCGTTGCCTTCCGACTGGCTTACCTACATCAGACATGGATTGTGATCCATACGCAGTGGACCTTGATGCACAGATCTCATCACCTTGACGGTCTGCTTTTCTGAGAGGCAACGGAGGCAAAATGCCTTGTTCTTAGGGTGGTCGTCAGGGTTCAGTGAGTAATCCTCGGGAAAGCACATTGTTGATGAAGGTTCCCTGTGAAATGGTTTTTGAATGAAGCCACACGACTTCTTGGAAGATCTGGCCATCACAGAGTTTCTCGTTTTCTAGTATGACGGGCCGTCTTTCTCCAACCGGGCAAACTGTGGGGCACTGCCGACCAGCTCCCCTCCCCACTGGGCTGAGGTCCTGCAAGGAGGAAGGAGACAGGACATTCTCTCACCAGACATCATTTACATCACCTCCTATCTGCGGGCGCAGAAGGGGACATTAACTTCAGGACAGTGAAGGAAAGTAGTCCAGTGGTGAAGAGAACATTCAAAACACTTGCCCAAACGAGGTAACGTAGGAGGACAGAGTCACGAGCCTTGATGTCACTGGCGTGGAGAACAAAGGGAGCTGAGGGCTGGTCAGCCCCCTGGCGTCTGCTCTGTGAGCCTGAGCGTGTGGGTCCGTGCCTGCTTCCCCATTTTGGGGAGGGGGTTCTGTAGGGTGGAGAGGCCACAGTAGTTTTGAAGTTCTTGGTGCAAGGCCAAGAGTGTGGCAGCGTGAGGACGAGGACCGGGGTGGCAGCAGGGGGGGCCGTGACCAGGGAGTCGCTGAAGGGTGTCAAAGGGAACTCTCTGGAGTGTCCCAGCTGCCAGCAGGGCTGTCTTGGGGTGGACCCAGCTTTTACACAACAGTGTCAGTGTGGACAACTGCATTTACTAGTGTTCAGCATGGACGGATGCAATTCCAGATAAAGAGAAATCTTTAAGGGGCCTGAAATCCAAGGGCTTCGCGTGTGTTACTTTTCTCAGAAGCGTGTTTCACCGATGCCTTAAGCGGCACTCCTTGGCGTCACAGCTTGGGGTGGGCCCCGGGGGGAGCAGACAAGATCGGCGGGTTGTCTCTCAGTCCTTGGGGGCTACCAGGCCCCCTGGTGAGTCGGTGCTCCAGGCAAAGACTTTAATTTTTCCACGGGTGCCAGGACATGGAGCGGTTGGAAGCCCTGGCTTTGGGGACCAGCACAGATGGCATTGGACACGCAGGCCTTGCGGCCGGGCCGTCTGTGGCTACGGGACAGAGGGAAGGGGATTCCCAGCATTTGCGGAAGGCCAAGAGCTGGTCTCCCACACTCACACTCCCCATCAGAGACAACGCTGCATATAATTCCTCCATCAGGCGGCAAATGATCTCTATCCTCCACGTCTTGGCCCACAATGTGTTATTTTATCTCTGCCATGCTAGAGGCTTACGTCCCTCTTGGAGCTAACTTCTCTGCAGGTTGACTTCCTTTGCTTATAAATGTCAGAAAATTTGAGTAAGCTTTCATCTGCAAATCCCATTCACAGAGCTGATCTGTGCAAGGTTTATCTTCAGAAATGGATCAGTATGAATTAGATGTGGGTGGGAGAGGCCGATAAGGAAATTCTCACAGCTGGGGGAGCGGGGTGCTAAGCGGCTTCCAAGCCAACTGGCTCCAGAAGGAAGCTCTGTGTCAGCCCAGCCGCTGGGACCAACACCTCTGTTTTCAGCCAAAGACATGCAGATTCAGGGACAGAGCCGCGTATAGGATACCTTCGACATTTCAAATTCATACTGGAAACGAATAGTTAGATCTTGATAGAGAGGACAGGACAGGACCACTTAAAATACACCTTCTGAGGACAGAGAAATCATCAGCACCAGGATGCTCTGGGCCTCTCATCGAGGTGCCCCACACAGGACATGGGGCATCGTGTGTGGACACTGTCTCCCAGCAGTTGCTGTGAGCGGTTCTGCAAACCCATCCGAACAAATCCTGTTCCAAGTGCGGGTGATTTGGAAAACAATCTGGGATTATTTTACACATTCCCACATGAAGTTATCCGTTCTTTGTCATAAAAAAGAAGCTTTAACTAATTTTTACGTTGCTACGATTAGATTCTAGAATGTTTGCTGTGCAGGTACAAAGACTTCATAAAAAGCGAGCAGATCACACGTGTGCCTTAAAGCATTTTAAAAAATGATACAGATTAAAGACAAGGCATCAGTCTGTTTCTGTTGGAAGTAAGAATGAAAATCACCTCCTCAAATTAAATCTATCGTCTGAAAGAAGGCTTTCAAGGAAAGCATCTAGACACGTCGGTTTGCAGGTCTAGAAACTGAAGACCAAAGTCTAGTCTGTGTTGCCCAAACTGGCTGCAGCAGGGCTCGGGGAGCCCCGCATGAAGGTCACGGGCTGCGCGGGCCGGGGTGCTGTCCCCCATGCGGACCCCCTATGACCTCCCTCTTCCCATTCATTCTTCTTTGTCATTACCTTTCTTGGGCCAACCTGAAGATCCATCAGTTTAGGTTTTTCAGGGAAGAAGTACGAGGACACCGAACGAGCCAGATGCTCCGTCCCCTCGTGGCACTGAGCACAGGCCGGTCTGGGGGTGTGTGAGGGGGCAGCTGAGGACAGCGGGGCAGTCAGACCAGGCAGGAGGGCCTTGGCGCCTTGCAGAGCAGCATCTGCTTTCTGAGCATTTGGGGTAAAAATCAGATAAAAGTTCTCATTGGTGGAAGAGTCAGAGAGTTGAGGGCACGGAAATATTGGAGCTCAACATACAGAAAAGACAAAGCATGACTCTCTTCACTTTAGGACTGAGCTCCGCTGGAGAGGGGCCTGGGGCGCAGGATCTGCAGCATCTGGGGACATGACCGCACACGGGGGATGCGCAGAGGCCAAGGGAAGAGGCAGGTGTGAGAAGCAGCCCCAGCCTGGAGGTACAGAGGAGGGGTCTGGGGCCACGCTGCGTGACCACAGACAGAACTGCGATGTTCCCAGGCCTTCGTGTCTACACTTCCAGAAGAACAGTAGACCCCATGTCAGCGAAGATTCACTTAGGTCTGAGAACTCACAATGTTCTTTAAAAAACAGACAGACCCACTGTATCAAAGTCGTCTAAAAGTTTAATAAAATAATTATGGAAATGAATTTATCTGCTTTAATTTAATTATTAGGTTGTTTTCAGTGCTGTATTTTTTTAATAAAGATTTTTTTAGAGCATTTCTAGGTTCACAGCGAAGGTGAGAGGAAGGCAGAGGTTTCTGACACGCCCCCCGCCCCCCACACGTGCAGGCTTTCCCACTATCCACGCCCCTATCAGAGCGGGTCCCTCGTCACCGTCGGTGGACCTTCACCCACGCACTGCAAACACCCCTGAGTTCATGGTTTATTTTGAAAATTCTGTGGGTTTGGATGAATATCTCATGACACGCATTCACCATTATAAAACCCAGAGTTGTTACACTGCCCTAAAAATGGGCCCCGACTATTCTGGGCTCTAACAATTCACTGAGTTTTTAGCCAACCTGTTTTGAGGATGTAGTACCGGCCAGAGAGTGAGCTAGGCGTGGGATGTGACCACAGTTTACAACAGTCCCTGTTTTTCTGCTGCTGCTGGAGACGAGTGTGTAAACCGCTCAACGCTTTTGAGCATTTCAGGTGTTACAATGAAGTTCTAGAAAAGCCACCACGGTGACTTTTATGTTCTTTCCCTTCATCATTCTAGGTTCTCTCAACAGCGTTCCCTGAGAAACATTTCTTGCCGTGGAAGACGGAGCAAGAGGTTGATGGATAACATCAAAGACTAAAGAACAGTAACAGACACAGCAAGGAAATATTTCAGCTCAGCGTAACCAGTGAATCCTCCCTCAAATTTCTGGTTGCTTTTTATCTTCCCAGCTCTCTGGGTCCAAGTTAAAATGCCTGTTAACGTGTTCGTAGTTATCAGATGTGTAGCCCCCTTGCAGGCATTTTGCTGACTTTTCCCTTTTTTTGGACAGGCCACATTTAAATACTGTCTGAACGTGTGGGCCCCATCAGTGCTGTTCTCTGTATATGCTTAAGGCCCAACCAAAGTAGGCTTTTGTTTTTAAAGCTTGCTATATTTGTACGTTTAATTTAACATTAGTGGGACATCTGCCAAGCTAATATAGACACTTCTCTATGCACTGGAAAACCCAATTAGGACTTGTTCTGAGTTTGATTATCAGTCAGAAACATGCATGCAGAAATATTCATTACAGAGCTGCTGGGAGCGGAGATAAAGCAGCAGATGGCCGAGCTACAGAGTCGCTGTCACTCTCCTGCAACACGGTTTCCCGTTTGCTTCATAAAAGACAGGTGCCCATGGGAGGCGCACCACGCCCTGAGGGCGCCATCCTCTCTTAGGGTGTACCGAGCGTTTCCCGCCACGGTCACGGGCACGGAGGGGAGCACCAAGGGACCGCAGCCCGTTCCCCGCTGGGCTGGTCTGCAGCTCCCCTGGGGGTGTGCTTCCAACTTTAACTGGGGGGTTTTGAAGACTGTGTATAAGGTGCCTGAAGGCAGGAGTGGGGAGGTTGCCGACATGCTTACTCGAGGAGCACCTGGATGGGACGTCTTCCTACTTTCCAAACATGGCGGTGCCATGGTCGCCTTGCGTTCCTCCTACAGAGGTATCTGCTGCTGGTCGTCAAGTGTGGATCCGACGTGATCCGTGAGGTCATCCCAGAATTCAAGAGGACTTGGGGAGACTCAGAACCAGACCCATGACTCCTTGGTGGGGATAAGAGCAGGAAATTGCACAGGGCTGGAAGGATTGGGGCGCTGCCCCGGGTGGGGGTTCAGGACAGAGCGCCCAGAGGGGCACCAGCGTGAGGACTGAGGGGGCGTGAGGAGGGAGAGCAGCGGGTGCACTGGGTTTTCTTTTTTGAGATTTGCTATTTGGTCTACGTTTTGAGGTTGCTCGGAGTGCTTTTCTAAAATGAGGTTATTTTGCATCAATGAATAGAATTCTGTGAACTCAGCCAACTCAATTAATAGCATCATCCAAAATGTAGATGGACAACTTTGTCTACCTCCCTGAAGTTTAGACTTGTGAAGTAGCCCAAGTGTTCCTTTCAGAGATTCTTAGTTGCTTTGTGCTCCCAGTCCGGCTCCGGGAAGCCGTGCATTTGACGCTCCGGCCCAAGCTGCCTCCACGTGGTCAGAGACCGCCGAGCACCCGAGCTGTCTTTGAGTTGTCAGCTAACACGATCAAAGACGTCTGGAGCAGTTTATTTGAAAAGCATTTGAGTAATTCAGCTCCTAATGGCTTCAGTATGTTTGCTATTTCAAACATTAAATCTATTATTTTAAGAAGGAGAGAAAGGGAAAGATAACGGTTCATATCACTTGCGCCGTCGAACAGTGTCCATGTCCTGCGTTAACGAAGGAACCAAACCAAAGAACACAACCTTCCAGGCAGCACAACAGTGTGTCTGAAAGTGATTAACCTTATTTGTAAGAAAATTTAAAAAAAAAAAAAAAAAGGAGGCAGAATTTGTGTTTTCTCCAGCAGGTAGGCTGTTTTCTATCTGTCCGTGGAACACTCCCCAAATGATGAATGGAAATAATAGGTGCCTCGTCAGGCCAGAGACCTCAAGACACTCAGACCGGGACAGGCTCATGTTCATACACGTTAAGTGTCTTCATAGGATTGGAGGTATTTGGTGATAATTCAAGTGCTAACCCACTCCGCTGGTGTACTAGTGATGGCGAACACTTG
Organism: Ailurus styani; assembly: GCA_002007465.1. Lineage (NCBI taxonomy): Eukaryota > Metazoa > Chordata > Mammalia > Carnivora > Ailuridae > Ailurus > Ailurus styani. The sequence goes on from LNAC01000054.1 coordinate 5,372,690, forward strand.
ACTCTGGATGGGTAAGGAAATTTTGATAGAAACCAGAAGACGTTTGGAAACTGTGCTGTGTTCCGTTGGTGTAACGGCAGTGAGTGCTCCGCCTAACAGGGCCGAGCTTTACAGATCCTTCTGGAAAGGCCGAGAAGGTGACCTCGCATTGACAACTTTTTTCGCCAGGATTTTTTGGACAGGGCTTCTAGGGACAGAATCTTCTCCTCACCCTGTCACTGTCTGGGGCATGGTTTTTGAAGGAATGAGGGCCTTGTCCCATCATATTCACAGGTATCTGTCCCACCGAAGTCCCAGAGAAAAAGGCCAAGTAAGGTAAAATCTCTAATAGGAAGGCAGAAATTCCTGGCATTGGTCAGCGGCAAGTATGAACATTCTGTACCAAGAATGACAATCTGAAATTGACTTTAGTGAGACAGGAAGCGTGCTCTCACCCTGGTTCTTGATTAAGCATTTGGGGAGTATCTAGGTGATTTTGAGGGCACTTCTATGGGAACATGTGGCCTCCACTCTGAAGATTAGGCTGAGAATTATGGAGGAAATCTCTTTCCCTGAACTTGCAGGGAAATCCAAGATAAAGCTGAATAAACCATACACATCTTCACATGTATCGATGCAACTTTGTGTAGCTTTTGTTGACTGCTATGATTTTGTTCTCTCCAAACCTGTAGTAAGATCTCAGCATTCCAACCCAGTACGCCTGGGCATTAGGGGAAAAGCATGAGCTCCTGCTGGTCTAGGGCAATGGCTCCGGTATGGGGAAGAGGCGACACTGACAATGCCTGGAGTCATTGTTTTCTTGTCGCCTATGAGGAGGGATGCTACCGGCATCCGGCAGGTCGAAAATGGGGTTACCACTTAGCGCTTGACACTGCACTGGGCAGTCCCTCACAACAAAGAAGCAGCCAGTCCGACGTGTCAACAGCACCAGGATTGAGAAGCCGTGGTCTGAAGTCCTAGAAGGAAGGCAGTGTTTGCTAGAGTAGCTCAGGTTTGGTTAACAGCAGTAATTAGTTCGGAATCACCAACGAAGAAAGTGAATTTCGAGACCCAAGAACACAAACTTCTGTTGTGTGAATATCTTCCCCCAGAGGTTTGGCTGTAAAACCTGGGTGTTTCAGGTTGGTTTTGGTTTGGTTTTGTTGTTGTAAGGTGTCAAGTTTCTTCAAACACAGGCTGGACTTGTAGGCATCCTGAGCCTGGTTAGCGGTAGGGACTGTACCAGCTTTCAGAGTTGATCTGGGCAGGTGGAAACTTGATTTGTACAGTCATTCTTATTGAGATTCACTTGCTCTGTGCCAGGGCCTGGGCTGAACACCCCACATACGATCTCATGCAGACCGCCCAACAAGCCTTCTAACTAAGGAGGAATTTTACTTCTATTAAGAGGGAGGAGCAAAGGCTCAGTTTAAGGAGTGTTTCTAGAATCTTAAGTTAGGTATAGTGAGTGTGCACCTGAGATACTCCACTCTCTTCCAATTTTACCAGAATCCCACCGTCACCCTTGTCACTAGCTCCAGTTGTGAGCCACACAGAATGTCTACCATTCCTCCAACTTCAGATAGGTATCGGTGCTTGCTATTTATTTCCTTATTATTTAAAAATGGCATTATTTAAAAATGGCATATTTAAAAATGGAATGTCCTCATTCCAACCTCTTAAATTACATTCTCCACTCATCAATCATCAGTCCTTTTATAAGGAAAACATTCACAATTACAAATCTCCTACTATGAGCCTCTTCAGCTGCATCTCAGAAGTCTGATGTGCAGTATTATCATCACGTTTGTGATAGTTTACATTTTCCAGCTATTTCTTCTTTGACCCATGAATTGTTAAGAAATGTGTTCTTCAATTTGCAATGGTATGTTTTTCAGAGTTCGCTTTCTATTATTGATTTTTAATTTAATTATTTTTTCTGGTGATTTATGCGTATGATATTGATGTGCCTATCTTAAATGTTCCTGTTGGCTAGCATTTTAATTCCCTCTGGTAATCCATAAAGTTACTATTATTATTTTAAATATTGGAAAGTCAGTGCTTGTTCAAATTCACCCACGTTTACCAGGTTTCTTGCTCACGTTTTCTTCGGATGCCCCCGTCTCCCTTGTAAGATCAATGTTTATTTTTCCTGTTGTATATTCTCTTAATGTTGCTGTAGTGACAGTTTGTAGCAAATCGTTTTAAAGATCTACATTTTGGTGTGTGGGTTTCATAGACACACAAAATGCATGTAAGTATGCATGTAAGTATGTAACATATGTAAGGATGTATGTAAGTATGTATGGCTGTAAGTATGTATGTGTGTAACTATATAATGTATGTAAGTATGTAATGTGTGTAAGTATGTATGCATGTGTGTAATGTATGTATGTATGGAATGTGTGTGAGTGTGCATGTATGTGTGCAAGTATGTATGCGGGCATGTATGGAATGCATGTGTGTAAGTGTGTAATGTATGTAAGTATGTAATGTAAGTAAATATGTATGAATGTAATTTGTATGTAAGTGTGTAATGTATGTATGTATATGAGTATGGAATGTATGTGAGTGTGTATGCGTGTATGTATGCAATATGTATAAGTATGTGTGTATCTGTGTACGTGTGTAATGTTCGTAAGGACGCATGTATGTAAGTGTTCCGTGTGTGTAAGTATGCATGTAAGTATGTTATGTGTGTATGTGTGCGCGTGTGTGACATGTGTGTGTGTGAGCACGGAATGTATGTAAGCGTGTAATGTATGTATGCAAGTATGGAATGTATGTGTGTAAGTATGGAATGTGTGTACTCCGGAAGTATGTGCACGCGTACGTGTCCTCTCAGAACGCGTCGGCCTCATTGGTCCCGGGCCACGTCCATGTCCGGGCGGGCGCAGGCCGGCTCGGAAGCCCCGCGGGGCAGCGCAGCCCCGACCTTCAGGACCTTCCCGGGCTGCGCAGAGCCCGCCAGGAGAGGGGCGTTCGCAGGGCGCCGTGAGAGCCACGGGACGGATTTCTGGGTCGGACGGAAGGAGAGCAACCACGACAGCTCCCTGGAAGGCGAGGCTGGCGCTGAGCTCGCCCCGGGATCTGGGGGGCGGGGAGCGGGTGGGGGCGGCGGGAAACCGGGGGACTCTGCAGGGAGGCGGGCGCCCCGCGGCCGAGCCTCTGCCCACCGCGCGGAGACGGGTTCCATCTACGGCCCTCGTCCGAGGACCGCCCAGGAGACCGGAGTGGTGGCATCTCGACTTCAGACTCGGGGGGCAGACCCTGACTGAGCGGAGCTCGGCCTGCGGGCTGCTTGGTCCCCATCCACCTGCCTCGCTCCTCCTTCCGAGGAAATACCCGGATTTCCCAGCCTTTCCACAGCGTTTTCAGCGGTGGTGCTCAAAACCACCGCGGGATTTGATGCTCAACCCAGAGAGTCTGATGGTTTTGGTCTGGGGCGTGGCCTGGACCATTGTTTTTGTTTTGTTTTGTTTTGTTGTTTTGGGTTTTTTTTTTTTAAAGTTTTCCAGGAGACTCTAACACGTGTCAGTGTTAGGAACCACCGGCTTCCAGTGTCTGATGCTCCATCAGCTTTTCTCCACAGGCTTCTAGGAAAGAATTCAGCCCTGCAGAAAATGATTTGATTATCTTCTCCACTCTTCCAAAGATGGCATGGCGGTAGTAACATTCTAGTGCATGGGAGACGAATCAGTTCATCATCACACACGATGCCTGGGGCATGAGGCTGAATTCTCCAGCAGAGAGAGGTGACTTCTGTAATGTTTGAAGGCTGTATTCCACCACCAGTGGGTCAGCGAACTGATTCTCTACCGGAGGAAGAAAAGCCCTTAGCGGTTGCATCTGCCACCTTCTGGGGGGGAAAGACTCCCACCACGATTTCACCCCACCCACTGTCCAAGAACTGGCTTGCCAAATTCCTGAAGCATTAACAATAACTTCTATGTCTTGCTCACGGGAGGACCTGCCTATGGGATCCCCTTCATTTCTTGAGAAATTGGTCTATTTAGCCATGAGGCTGTTATGGAGACCTATGGCTGTCGCTGTTCTTGGATCCCATCAAAGCCACTCAGATGTATGCTTCATACCAATGTGTCCTGGAAGACGAGAGCTGCATTTGCACTCAAGCTCTCTCCCAAGCGTACCCGGCTTTTTCCTTTAAGTTTCTTTGTTTTCATCTGTTTTTTGATTGGGATTGTACCCAGTATTTTCCTTAAAATAATTTTCTGACCAAATAATGAGGCGATTTGTTTTCCTTGTTAGATTATCCACTCCCAGAATATGCTGTTTGTACAGAGCATCCCACAGCTGACAAAGGTGACCTCCCAGGATGAAACAGGAAAATCATCATTTGGAGAATAAGGGGGACTTGCTGTGTCCTGCAGTGACTTAGGGACTGATCCGAGACTACCGCACTTGCCCTCCTCATTCTGAAACGGTTGGGCTTAGTTAAACATTTACTGGATTTTGGCACGGTTCTAGATGCTATCTCCTAAAAATGGATATCAAAACTTTGACCTAATTTTACTTATAGCCTAATCAAACAGAGCAATATGTGAATAACTGCTTTCAACATGTTATATTTAGTGCAAAAAAGGGGCATGTGTTATTTCCTAGGGAAGGAGGAGGAAAAACACAATTCAGTGGAGGTAAGGGCTGAAGGTACACAGAGAAATCCTGCTGGAAGTTAGGATCCATTGCCGACAGCCCAGGGCTGAGTCACAGTGTGTATGTGGTGGCTGGGAGAGGGGAGAGGAATGGGTGTTCCTGGCCAAGGACTCAGAGTGTTGTCAAATAAACTCTTGTAAAAATAAATTATTTTAAATTTAAATTGAATCAATCTTCAGAGTTAAAAAAATGTGGTTTTTTTTTTCTGTCTCTGTTTTTTAAAATATCACTTTACATTGGCCTGGATTTTTTTTCTTTGGTTAGTATAGTGGAAGATGAATGACAGGAAAGAAATTTGATCTGTCTGACCAGGCTTCAATAAATGTCACTGGACTCCATACAATTGGAGTGACAAGCAACCTTTGGAAATGAAGGAAGCTCACATAAGAAACTCTTCTAAAAATAATGAATAATAACAATTAAAACTCTTCTTTGTACAGTCATTTTGGAGAAAAGTTTAGTGATTTCTTATAAAACTAACCATCCTCTTACCATATGAGCCAGCAGTCATGCTCTTTGGTATTTACTCAAAGGAGGTAAAAACTTCTGTCCACACAAATACCTACACACAGTGTGCACAGCAGCTTTATTCATAGTTGACGTTTGGAAGCAACCAAGATGTTCATCAATAGGTGGGTAAGTAAACTGTGAAACATCCAGACAATGGAATATTATTCAGGACTAAAAAGAAATGAACTATAAGCCCTGAAAAGACATGGAGGAAAATTAAATGCCTATTCTTCAGTGAAATAACCCAATCTGAAAAGCTATAGGCTGTGTCCTTTCAACTATATGATATTCTAGAAGAGTCAAAACTACAGACTCAGTAAAAAGATCAGTGGTTGCCAGGGGCTGGTTGGGAGGGATTAATAGGCAGAGCCCAGAAATTTTTAGTGAGTGAAAATACTCCATATGATATTATAATGCTGGGTAGGTGTCATTAAATATTTGTTCAAACCCATAAATGAAACGTTTATGTAAGTGACGATCTTAGGAGATAATCATGCATCCTTATGGGTGCACCAGTTGTGACAAGTGTGTGCTCTGGTGAGGGATGCTGGTTGCAGAAGAGGTTGTGAGTCTGTGGGGCATAGCAACTCTGTATCTTCTCCTTAACATTGCTGTGAACATAAACCTCCTGTAATAAATAAAGTCTATTAAAAAATAAAACTCTTCCTTCACCTCCATTTTAGCCCAGAAAGAACAATACCTAAATGAGCATTTTTTTGCTCAAAAGGGAATTTATAGAACTTCTGAGAAGTCAAGTAGCAATACTAAAAAAGTGACTCTTTGGAAAGTTTGAGGGAAAAAAAATAGACTGTGACAATTGCACATCTGATTTTTTTTTACTGAAATCTTTTGTGATATTTAATTTCTATGTCAAAAAATAAATGACATAAATCAAAGAGTTGAGAAAGGGAAGAATATTTCTGCATATAAGTTATTCTCTCCTGTATCCTTTAAGATGAAATGTAAAGTACATCCCACATTTAAAAATTGAGCAGCCATATCTGCGTTTCTCATCAATGACTTTGTCATCACAACCTGCTTTGACAAGAAGTTTATGTAAGTGCCAGTTAGATAGACCTCTTTTCCATAGTACATAGTCGTCAGTACACTGCCTACATTATCTTTATTAATACTGATACATTTTTTATGGCGAAGTATCAAACTTCAGAACCTTTATGGTTCATCATAGCAAACATTCTGTGTCTGCTCAAGGCTCTGGAGGTCTACAGAACACCTCCTGGTCTTGCCGGGGATGAGCTGGTCTTGGTTCCACGCTCTGGATCGGGCTCAGGTCTGCCAGACATCCTCACGTTTTCCTTGGTCCAGCTTCTGGAGGGGGTGGCTTCCTTTAAGGGTGGCTTCCTTTGACTTTCCTAATGGCAGGTGCCTGGTTGAAGCTTCTATTCAAAGCAAGCTGCTGCCACTGCTTAAGTCACAGCCCAGCATGAAGGTGGGGGGGAATGTGCTCTGCAGACGCAGCATAACCAAGGTCACATAGCAGAGAGAGGGGGTGATGACCTCAGAGCACTAATTCAATTGACCGAAAAATGGAATATGTACAAATTTTCCTGGACTTTTCCTTGCTACTGTTACAAATCCACTTCCTTTAGAACTGCACTAAATTCATCTATGTCACAGTCTCTGATTCTCCTATATTTGTGGCTACGAAATTTATTATGTGTCCTTGTTCATCGCACTTCTGCTTAAAAGTCATCAGGGTTATAAAGCAAGTTTTCCCAAGACAGAGACCCAGTTCACTGCATTTCTTCCCTCGGCTCTGATTTCCTCTGAGGTCAAATAAACTCCAGTACAACTGGTCACAAAGGTGGTGCCTAACATCCTTTGTGATCCCACCAGTTTGGACCCACTCTTCTCATTAATCTCATTCAAATTTTTGTTGTTGTTATTGTTTTTGTTTTTTGTTTTGTTTTAAAGATTTTATTTATTTGACAGAAGGAAAGACAGTGAGAGAGGGAACACCAGCAGGGGGAGAGGGAGAGGGAGAAGCAGGCTCCCCACTGAGCAGGGAGCCCGATATGGGGCTTGATTCCAGGACCCTGGAATCATGACCTGAGACGAAGGCAGATGCTTAATGACTGACCCACACAGTCGCCCCATCATTCAAACATTTAACTGGCTCTTGTCACTTGTCCATTCATTGTCCATCGCTGCATCCACTGAGGTCCGACTTTCTCCCTCCTCCTGGATGCCTCTACTGAGCTTGTTCTCTTTCAGACCACTGACGGTTTTGTACCGTCCGTTGCAGCACGTGGTTCTTGGTCTTTATGCCATGAAACAGCTAAGATTTAGCTGATACGCTGTTCGTCCCCTCATTTTTGAAATGCTCTGCTTACTTTTTTGTGGAAAGCCACATTCCCCTGGTCCCCACTATAGGACGACGACCTCACGCCTTGCCTCCTTCGCTGGCCTTCCCGCCTCCAGAATTCCTTCTGAGAGTGCATGTCCATCAGAGCCCTGGAGTACAGCCCACTCATCTGCCTGGGATCCCCTCCTTCAGTGATCAGAGCTCCCGTCCTGTTTTCCTGGCTGCTGCATCTCTAACATGTGTCTCCTTGGCTACGGCTTTTCCTTGGGCTGCATCCCACGAGGGATGGCAGGCTGAATCCCTTCCAGGCACTTCCAGGGTTTGTCCCAAACTAAATGTCATCGTCTTTCTACATATATTTCTTTCTTTCCTTAAATCTTTATCTTGGCCATTTCTATGGTCTCAAACAAGCTTGGGTCATCCCTGCTGGCTCGGTGCTGTCTCCAAATCTGCAGAAACATCAATCACCAAGTCTCAAAGGCTTTGTCTCCCATATACATATATATATATATATATATATATATATATATATATATATATATATATATATATATATATATACACACACACACACACACACACACACATATACATACGCAAATATATACATATATACACACGTATATATACATATATATGTATATATACACGTATACACGTATATACATATATATATGTGTGTGTGTGTGTGTGTGTGTGTGTATATTTTACAAATCCTTTCCTCTTTCCTGTACCCAGTGCTCTACTAATAATGACTACCTTGTGTTTACTCACTTTCTAGGAGCCGGTCACTATGCTAGCACTTTGCTTTTCATGCCATGTTTGTCTTCTGAGGCAAGTATTAATCTCTCTGTACTATAGATGAGAAGACAGTTTCAGAGATTTGGAGGATGGGAAAAATCAGGCTCCAAGAAATTATGTACTTTATTGGGGGCTGTGATTCATCAAGCTGACTGAACTCCAAGTGTAAGTGAGCTTTCAGTTCCATCTCTACACTTCTCGTGGTCAAATAGTTAAGTAGTTTGCGTTTGACTTGAATACGGAGCTTCATCCCCAATTCTCTTGCTTCTGTGAAGTTGACAGAAGCAATATTTGCTTATCGCTCACTATGTCGGGTCCTAGAGGCAAAAATGTGAGGAAGACACTGTTCTGCCTTCAGCCACTCACACATTCCCCACCACTGACTAATAAAGACAAAGTTAGAAGACAAAAATATGTGTAATAAATAATCTATCAATTTTGTTATTCTAGAAATTTGGTGACAAAATAATTTGTATGATTGAACCCTTGAAATATTACATTTGGGTCATTTATACAAATCATCTGGATGATTCAGGCCAGGACCACGTTGGCCAGAAACCATTAGGTAACTACTGATGGTGTTTTTACGTCCATTATGAGACAACTTGTATTTGTCGCTTTAGACTTAGTTAATATGTCCCATTTATGACTTACATTGAAAAAAATCCAATAAGGCTCAGAACTGAAGTCAGACAGCTCAGGATGAGAGGAATTTTGCCAACCTGTCATCCTCTCGACAAACCCCGATCAATGTGCTCCAAGAAAATTCACGTGTTCAACACGTTCTCTCTCCCCCGTCTTGTGAGATGTGGCCATATAAACTCTGATTTTAAGTGGTAATCAGCAATAATGTATTGCTTGTTCCTTAATGTCAGTATTGGTGATTTAGTGATTAATTATCTGACTGCTCTGTAGTGCTTAAAATAATCCAAATGCATGAAGTAAATTAGTTGATCAGGAGGAAATTCTGCCATGCAAATTCATGCAATACAGACCCTCACTGTCACACTCATCGCTGACAACATAAGTGGGTCACCAGAGTGGCTGGCCCCTGTTAATTTATTTTCTCAGACACACCATACATATTCATGATATCCTGCTGTTTGTCTGCCACCTCGAAGAAGCCCCATCTTCAGAATCACAATTAACAGAAAATATGCACATTTAGCCAATGAGAAAGAGGAGACTAGAAGAGTTGTGAATCTGGTTTTATTTTATGTTTTTTTTTTTTCCTCAGATTTTTCTATGGGTTGGAAGCAACAGCTCTTTGTCCATATGATATTAAATTGTTAGTTCATGGACGGTGAGGTACAAGGTTCCCAGGAAAGAGGTATTTGTGTAAGGGAAATATTTATTCATTCATTTTAAGTTTCCACAGCTTGCTAAACTGCTGCACGATCTACTCGCATCGACATTAAATGCCTGCCAATTGTGCCAGAGAAGGAAACTGAACTAAGCGCCCAGGCTCAGCCCAGCGGGTGAGTGTCCGAAGCCCGTCTTTCCGGCTAACGTATGGTGACAGGATCCCAACGTCACTGCTACTGTCAGAACAGAGCCAGTGCGAGGCCTCCTTTCAGAGGCTGTGTGCCCACTTGGGCATTTCCTTCTCTCTAGGAATACAACGTGTTTCATGAGCAAAAAGATACAAGACGGGATAATTACTTGGTCCCGCAGAGATGCACCTTGCTCATCTAGATGGTCACAACAGGGACGCACAGACAGAGGAAAGGAGACACATTCATTCTTTTTAAAGGTTGCATTCATCAAGCATATATATATATATTTTTTCAAGAATGAGGCATTTCCCAAATGGACACTTGTTGTTTCACGGTAACATTGTAACCTTCATTATTTTTAACTTTACATCAAAGTCTCTGAAACAACATCTCCATCTGGGAAGGAAAAAAAATAGGTTTAAGAAAATGGAATTTGTCCATGATTTTTGAGTAAAGAAATAGAGTAAGAGGTAAGAGCAGAGTCGTGTTATCTTCCTTCGAAAAAGACACGAAATATTAAATGGTGAAAAGTACATCACAAGTTTCCCCAAAGCCTTCATGTATCCTTTTAGACATGTACAAAGCAAAGGATTAATTCCACTGGTAATATTTGTGTCAGTGCCTCACTGATTAATTTAATATTCTGATTGGACAAGCAGCAGAGCTTTAACGGCTGTTAACTTTCTGGCAAGTAGCTCTGGGAAGGTGGTAACGAGATTAACATTCAGAGGACAAATTTGCTTTTTTGCTGTATTTAATTACAATTTTGACACCAAATAGTGTTCACTCTGAATTCTCTAGATAGGATACCGTTATCTGCATTTGTGTCACATGATGGGGCCTGCTTTGGAGAAACTGTGGGAAATGGGGTCTTTACAAACTTCCCTCTACAAGGTCAGGGGACATTCATGAAGGTCAGGAGCAGAAGCTTGAAATTAAATTTAGATTCCTACATTCAGTCCTTGGTGGGATATAGATACAGTACTTAATCTTTATCCATACTTTAACTATTTACAAAATATTTTTACAGTCATCATGCCATTCGATTATTCTGCAAAACTCTTTGAAGTAAGTTGCATCATAGTTATTTTATAGTTGAGCATCATTGTAGATACTGGGCTGAGGTCACATATATTTTGTTGGGAAAGCCTGGGTTAAAGCTCAGGTCCCATTGCATTGCATCCTGGAGTTTGGCAGTATAGAAAGGGTGTGACTTTAGAAGCCTAGAGTCAGGAGCATCTGGGTGTCTCTGTCAGTTAAGCATCTGCCTTCAGCTCAGGTCATGATCTCAGGGTCCTGGGATCAACCCCCATGTCCGGCTCCTTGCTCAGCAGGGAGTCTGCTTCTCCCTCTCTCTGCCTACTGCTCCCCCTGCTTCTGCTCTCTCTCATCGTCAAATAAATAAAATCTTAAAAAAAAAAAAGAAGAAGAAGAAGCCTAGAGTCATTTACTCATTTATTGTCATCCCACTGTTAGGATTTGTAAATAAGCCTCTACTTTTCTCAAACAAGTTAGGAAGTAAAGAGAAAAATTGCCTTGGTTAAACTTCTGGAGGAAAAAGGAGTATTTTCTAAAGAATTAGAGGAAACTTCTAATTCAGAAAATACTGAGAAAATGGAATCCGTTATGTGTCTGGTCCTATATTTGACACCAAATGGCTTAGGGGATGGAGAACACAGAGTACCCTGCCTACTTTGTTCTCACCAATATTAATGTAAGATCCCTCAAAGTCTTTTTCAAAATAAATAATCTATAATCTATGTATTCTCAAGTGTCCCTATATTTTTAAGTTAATATACAACTACATACAAATAGGAAGTTATAATTATTCTTCAACTTTTTATTTTATTTACTTTATTAGGTTTTTTAAAATTTCAATTCCAGAATAGTGAACATACAGCACTGTATTAGTTTCAGGTGTTCACGATAGCAATTCAAAAATTCTATACATTACTCCGTAATCATGATATGCATATCCTCAATACCCCTCATCTGTTTCTTCAGCATCCACCCCCTCCAGCCACCTCCCCTCTGGTAATCATCAGGGTTAGTTAAAAGTCTGTTTCTTGGTTTGTGCGCGTGTGTCTCTTTTTCTTGTGTTCATTTGTTTTATTTCTTAAATTCCTCATATGAATGAAATCATATGGCATTTGACTTTCTCTGACTGATTCATTTTGCTTAACATTCTACTTTCTAGCTCAATCCATGTTGCAAATGACAAGATTTCATTCTTTTCTATGACTAATATTCAATAGTGTATAAACACCACATCTTCTTTTATCCATTCATCTCTGGATGGACGCTTGGGCTGTTTCCATAGCTGAGCTTTTGTAAATAATGCTGCGTGTATCCTTTCAAATTAGTATTTGTGTATTCTTTGGATAAAGACCCGATAGTGCAGTTCCTGGATCCTAGGGTAGTTCTATTTTTCACTTGAGGACCGTCCAGACTGACTAGTATAGCGGCTACGCTGGTTTGCTTTCCCACAAACAATGCACGAGGACTCTGTTCTCTCCACATTTTCACCAACACGTGTTGTTTCTTGTGCATTCTTTAAGTTTTTAAATTCCTTCACACTGTCTTATGAACGCGATAACACTTATTTTTTGGTTAATAAGTCATTTGAATGGCAGTTGTATGATCCAATGACTAAGTCTAGGCAAACTATGGCGGACTGTCCATACAACCTCACCACTACTCTGAATGCAAGTCTTTCCCGTTTTTCTGTCCATCCATCCAACCACCCATCTATCCATCCTTCCATCAACAGTACTTACTGATCCTATTATGTACCAGTTACTGAGACAACAAAACTGGAAATGTGTAGCCCGTCCTTCAAGAAACTGAGAGTCTAAATGTGGGGTCCATGGATAACTTCTCTTTGTTTGTTTTTGCTTTTGTTTTTGTTTTATAAAAGTCAGGGTGATCAGTAAAAATCATATCTAGAAACATCGGAATGTAATTTATTCATTCAGCAAATAGTCCATTTGACAGAGAGAATATAGTAGCTATCAGTCTTGAAATGGGTGAGGAAATTCAATTAGATAAGAACAAGAGTATTTTTTTAAAAAATATTAAATAAAATGTCAAGCATATAGGACATTATTGGGCTATTTCAGTGGCTCTGTTTCTTCTTCACATGAAAGATACTTTTTTTATACTGGTGTCTGAATAGAGAGGAGAGCTGATTAAAACAATCACAGGATTGTGAATAATTTCAGAAGTATTTGGTGGGTGCTTTTTCAGGCATGTTGATGCTCTCTGTGTTCATACAGCTGGCATCTATTTCACAGTTCGAGTATACAGTGCTGTTCTGAAAGTGAGAGGTACTGTTGGCTAACTCAGGCACTGATGTGTTGCCATGCCGACTGCATGACAGACAGCCAGATAGCTGTTGAGGTATAATGTGGACACTCACTTCCATGTTTGGTGGCTTCTTCAGAAAATCCACAATGTGAACTGGAGCTCCTTAGGCATGCCTACGGTGCCAGATCTGTGCCAGCCTCTGACTGACTCTCACCAGCGGGATGTAATGGCCAGTGAGTCTCTCCTGGATTCAGGTAATATTACTTTAGATAATTACTAAGTGGAGTTCCCAGACTGGCATTTCAGAGACAAAGCAATTATCAAAGAATAATTAAATCACAGCATGAGTGAAGCAACTTTACATTTCGCTAAGTAGTTTACTTTAGGCATTTTAAGCAATTCCAACTATCTTTGTAGACACAGGTGTCCAGATCTCATATATTCCTGTCATGCTCCTGATCTGGCCTCTGGTGGCTGGCTCTCTTCCTTCACACACACACACACGCGCACACACACACACACGCACAAACACATCCGCGCACACTCACACGTTGAACTCACCATGTACATTACTACCAGCAAGTTGACTCATCCTCTTCTGCCAACCGCTGTTCTTACCAGATTCTGTTCACTCACTTCTCTTTTGTTGCCCTGTTGTTCATGCGCCTGGTTCATGAGCTCTCTGCATCATTTTCTCATGGGCTCTTTTTCTTCTGACGATGATCTTGGAGTTTCCACTTAATCTGAGTAATCCTAGTCATAAACTGGAAGATCTCACCGACCGTATCCTCCTCCTATCATCCCAACTGCCCACAGCTGCTCCGGCCTTTGCTGGACTTGACTCTGATGAGCCAACTCCCCAGAGACTATCTGCTCTGACTCCATGTGGCTGTTTGGGCTTCCTCATGATAAAGGCCAGAAAGACGAACATGTTAAAGGAAAGGTAGACGGGCCTCATCAAAGAGCTTCTTGGGCTGGATTCTGCTTTTTGACTCAAAAAGTCTCCTGGCAAGTTCTTTCCCGCCACAGACAAGCCTCTCAACCAAAACCAAATTTTTGGCCACCTATTTCTCCTAGAAAGGAACAGAGAAACAGCTCAGCATTTGCAAAGTTCACAGTGTGTTCATTGCCAAACCTAAAGAAAAAATGAGACTTTATAATAATTCATTATTAAATAAAATACACATAGAAGAAAAATACCAGTTTGTTTTTTTTTTTTGAGAGAGAGAGAGAGAGAGAGAGCTTGCATGCATGAACAAGGGCAGTGGGGAAGGAGCAGAGAAAGAGGGAGAGAGAATCTCAAGCAGACTCCCCACTGAGCAGGGAGCCTGACATGCACCTCTATCCCAGGACCCTGAGCTCATGGTCTGAGCTGAAATCAAGAACTGAAATCAAGAATCAGATGCTTAACCAGCTGAACCACCCAGGCATCCCCAACTTTTTTTTTTTTTAATGCTTAAGCTAGGCATTTAGTGCATTGATATGAGTTTAGAATAAAACTTTAAAGAGAAACTTGTAGGAACAATGTGATTTAGGGATTTAATAAGATAAAGAAAGAAAAGTCCATAACTCTGTCTGCATATATGTACACATGCACCTTTGCGTATTCCCATTATATATATTTATATAAATATTTATGTATATTTATATAATATGAAGCATAATCAAAATACATAAGTTATAATATATAAATACACAAAATAATAAAATACATAATCAGTATATATAATCCTGGCATGATCATAAAAGGTATTTTAAAAAATTCTATATGACTAGATATGTATCTGACGCGTCACATTGAAGCGAGCAAACTGACAATCCCAAGGCCAGCTGGGTGGAGGGAGTCGTCCCTCTGTACTTTCCAGTGGGCATGCTCCCCTGGAGTCTTACACTCCTTCTTGGCTTCACAGAGTCGCAACCCAGAGAGCTGGAATAGGTCCAGAGATTAATTAACAGGCTCTCAGAGGAAGGGCTGTAAGTTGACCTTGAAGAATGGAAGAGCTGTCTTCAGATCTATGAAGGCTGACACAGGCATGGGGCTAGCCATGTTTTCACAGACCCCAGAGGTTGGTGGCCTGGCCAGTGGGAGAAAGATTTTCTTCCAAAGAAATGAATTTTGTAATAACAAGAGCTTTTCAAATGGAACCAGTCTCTCAGGAGGAAACAAATCTCCCTTTATTTCAGATTTTCCGAAGAAGCTGGTTTATACACGACAGGGAAGTACAAGGTGGAGGGTTGAGTATCATGTGTCTGCTTGAGAATGTATGAGGGTGTGTGGCCATGGGTGGGTTATTCAGAAAGTGGGGATGGAAATGGATGACCTCCTAGGGTTCTTGCGACCCTAGGTGGCTGTCATAACTGTCACGGGCAGATTATTTCTCCAAGTCCTCCCTTTTATCACATCTAGTACATCCAATAAAATACCTCTATGGATTCATTTTACTTTATTTTTTAACAACCAGTGATTGTATATGGGTGGAAAGAGGCTAGCCTGGGGTTCTGATGTGGGTTTAACCTAATCACTGCCATTACTAGAACTATACATCCTGTACGCCATGCACCAGATCTAAAATTCTCTCCGTATCTAAAATGCCATGACTGTATAAGCTTCTCATAAATAAGCCTAGACATTTTATGCAGTTCTTAGCCTTGGCCAGTGCAAAAACACTGTGGAAAAACATCCGCACTTAGCACCATAATACAACTTCACCCCTGGAGGACGGTTGGATGTCGACACAGACCTACAAACACGAGCCGCTTATTCTCCAAACAGCATCTTCTACTTCCTGGAAGAACCTTGGGTGAGCATCTGAGGAAGAAATAATACGTATGCTTCCTTGAAGCAATGATTTTATTATCGTCCAATGGCGCAGAGAAGAGCTGGACACTTCTATTTGAATTGTCGCATTTGTTAGCTGTGGGATTTCTCCGGGCGGCCTCTGGTCACTACGCATCTGCCTCTGAAGCAGCACCCCGTTTCTTCCCCTGACTTCGCTCTCATCCAAGTTCCAAGGCTTCCTGATTATTAAACTGCAGAGAGTTCAAATCTGCTATCGCACAATTGGAACTAATTGTCTGAGGCGATTTACATCCATCAGTGCAAGGTTTATGGCTTTTTAGACTGAGTGGAAGATGAATAAATAACAGAGCTTGAGTCATTACTCTGTTTTATTACTTGTGATGTGCTGGGTAATCTGAAAATAATTTGGGCACTCTAGCTTCGTCAAATAGTGGACATCTGTCAAGTTACAGGTTCTGATGGTATTTTGCAATCTGTCCACTCACACCCTTTAGAGTTGCTACCCTAAAACTGAAGAACTGAGGTTTTTTTTTTTTTTTTTTTTTTTTTTTTTTTTTTTTTTATTTCACAGAGGGAGAGAGATCACAAGGAGGTAGAGAGGCAGGCAGAGAGAGAGGGGGAAGCAGGCTCCCTGCTGAGCAGAGAGCCCGATGCGGGCCTCGATCCCAGGACCCTGAGATCATGACCTGAGCCGAAAGCAGAGGCTTTAACCCACTGAGCCACCCAGGCGCCCAAGAACTGAGGTTTTTTTAAGTAAGAAATTCTTTTGGAGAATCAAGAGTGGACTTTCACTCAGTGGATTGCCCTTCTGGTCATGTGGGCTTTCTTTCTCAGTCCCTGTAATCACTGGGCTGCCCCACTCTCACACTCCACCCTTTTTGTGCTTACATGATGGACACAGAAGGAGCCGATATCACCCTTGCTATATCTCTCTGCTTTGATGAGAATGTGCCCAGCCGACCAAACCAGACGCTGAAGGAGGCACATGGTGGCCTCCATGGCCTCCATTCCCTCCCTTCCGCGGGGACGGGTGGGCTGGCTCACCAGCTCAGGCTTTCACAACCGCACTTTAAAGTACCCCAAAATATCTGCAGAAAAATGGTATCTTTCACTTTTGTCTTTTGCTTTTAGGGAAGTGTTTTCATCGTTAAATAGTCTTCACTGTTTGGAAATTTCCTCCGATTCTGATTTATTTTTGTGTTTATTTTTACAAAGTCGTTTCAGCTTTATAATTTTTGTGGTTTTATATCACCCATAGAGCTAGTGGAGAGTTGTTTGGCCCATTTATTGAAAATGACCCATCCAGATTCTTTGGTCAACTCCTAGTTGCCTCTGGAGAAATTCTTGGACATATGTCACTGTGTATAGAGGACAAAATCGACACTGAGCTTCACACAGGCTTAGAGAAAAAAAGGCAAGAACGTGGCTAAATTTATCTGAGAGAAGTAACGTACAAGGACAGAAGGTTCAGATTAAAGCGAGCCTGTGCAGCAGACTGTACTATGATTCTACGTTGCAAGCCATTAATCCCGAGAACATAGGACATGATGGAACTCAGACTTTGGGAAGAACGCAGCAGGCAAGGAGACAGAGTGTGGACGTGACATTGAATAAATGTCACATCGATACAAAGTTATTGACTGGCTCAGTGACTGGATGCAGAGAGCGAGGAGGACGGTCTAGCCAGGCCTCAGGGAGCACACAGTCCGCAGGACAAACGGACATGACGCAAGGGGACGTGCTGTCAGGCGGAGCTGCTCAGGGACACACACAGTGCTCAGGGGTGGTGACGTGCTTTGGGTGGGTTCAGCGAGGCATCGGCAGAACTGATTTGTGGGGCATCCCTGCAAGGATGAGTAAGAGGTTACTGGAAAGGAAGGGAGACACGTGTTCCCTTCCGACAGACCAGAGAGGTCAGCTCGGGCCGGAAACTCCTTCCCAAATTTCAGGTTTGTGTTCCATTGGCTTTTGTCTTGATCCCCTTCCCTCCCTTCCCGACACCATTGCCAACCTCTTCTTCACTGCCCTTCCCCCATCTTCAGGGCTGACAGGCCTCCAGCTCCAGAAATCAGCCATCAGTTCTCCATGACGGCCCGTCTGTAAAGGTTTCAGCCAGGACCCAAGTGCGGATGGTGCCAGACCTCTCTTCTGGAAGAGCAGCCCCGCCTCCAGAGGGCCCCCAGATCTGTCCCCAGGATCATCCCCATCACCCCTGGTCTGATCCAAAAGCCTCCACACTCTGGCCTCCAGCCCCCAGCCTTCCCTGCCTCCCTCTCCAGGCAACAACCTCAGCCCAGACATCCAGATTCGGTCACACACCCCACTGCCCAACTCTGTCAACGGCTTTCACGTCCTTCGAGAATCATTTTTAAAATCTCACCAGCATCTACAAAATTCAAGCTGATCCCCGTTGCCCGCCTCACCTCCGGATTCCAGCACCCCCAGCACCCTGGGCTCCCGCCGTGTCTGTCTGCCCGGGAAGCGCCAACGTGCAGTCCTCACGTCTTTTGGTCTTTTGCCTTCTGCCCGGGATGCTCACTCGTCAGCATTCCAGGGAACTCTCCTGGGTGCCCCAGCTTAACTTAGATCTCCTCCCTGTGCCTGCGGCCCTTAACACAAATGCAGTTTTAATTGTAGCAAGTTTGTCTGTGGAGCACGGTTGTGCACAGGCTACAGAGCGCAGAGAATATGTGGCCCTCGGTCTGGCTCTGGCTTCTGCAGCCCATAGTGGACAGATCAAGGCCAAAAGAAGGAAGGGTAGAAAAAAGAGGCAGGACAGGGGAATATAAAACAAGAATTTGTTACCAGGACATGCTTACTAAATTGTGATACTCCAATGATTTGATCAAATGTATTAACATAGGGAACATTTTAACTGATTGTTACATAGTTGCAAGAACAATGAAGGATACAATTGTTCTAGCCAAGTAAAAGAATTCAACAAAAAGACCAGCGGACTTCCCAAAATAAACACTGGTGCCTAATTACTCTTTTTCCAAGTTTTTGGTTTTTGTTTTTTTTTTGACAGGTTTCTTGGACTCCAGAAGAAAGTTTATTTTTTGTTGCTTTTATTTTTGCTTGTTTCGTTGAGGGTCAGTTTCAGTCTGCGGCTTCTCAGTGGTTGGCTCTTGTGCTTAACACCAGAAATGACAATATCAGCACCATTAAACCCAGAGTGTTTTTCCCTTCATGAGTAATAATCATTTCAGTCTCGGGGAACCAAGCCTTTGGAGCATTTGGAAAGCACATGACAGTCACAGAGAAACAGGACCCGGCCCATTCTCAAGCTAATTGTTGAAACATCTGTTCTTTTGCCTGTTTACCACATCCATGTTTACAATATTTTTTGTATGCTTCTTCGAAAAATGATGTAACTAAGAAAAATTTAAATTTCACTCTTCCACTCAGACTCATTCACCTAACAAGCTACAATTGACTTGATTTTATCACTCTGTGAGCCAAGGTTGCAAAGATGTGTTATTGATTTTTGATAAAATTCTTCCACCAATCTTTAGCATTCGGGCAGAGAGGGGAGCAGGGAGGTGAGGAATAAGGGAAAAGGAATAAAAGTCATGGGAGTGGACACAACGGAGGACCATCAGAGGGGAGATTTTTCCTCTCACTGAGGCCAACTAAGTTCTTTGGCTTTGAGTTCTTTCTTTTTTTGTTTTTGTTGTTGTTTTGTTTTGTTTTGTTTTTGAGTTCTTTCTTATTTGTGTTTTATTTTTTAGGAAATATTTTTATTTCATACGGAAGAATTTTGACTACAAGTTAGTTAAAATTATGTCAAGGAGCTCCAGGTCATTTTAAATGTATGCAGTTCAAGTCATTTGGTGGTGATTCCATGAAAAAGCAATATACTCAAACTGCTAAATAGGAATAAACCACTGAAACCTTTTGGGAAAGGCCAATAAGCTATCAAAACATCTGGCTTCTTGTCAGCTTATCCTTTCAAAAGGTTTACATCAGTCAGCATTTGATTTCCTTTCCACACTCCCATGACTCCTGCCAGTAGGCTAGGTAGCCAGACCCCCTTGAAGAAGCCCTACAATTCTCCCATTGCCTTTTTCCACTGTGATGTATTGCATGAAGCCACGGGGTCCCCACGTTTTTCCATGTTCTCCAAGATCGAAGGAGAACAGGAATGCAGACTCACCCCTTCTTAGCGTGCACACGACCCATGGCTTCTACTCACTCTCCTGGTTTGGGTCTCTTCATCATGCATCACGCTTTTAGAAGTATTCAAGGAAGAGCAAGGTACAAGTTTCTGAGACCTGCACACCATGAAGGACACGAAGGATTTCCTGACAATCCCCTAACCGCGCATTGCTCCGGAGCACGTAGCAGGCTGGTCATGCGCACATCTACAGCTCGGGAAGCTCCCAGTTGGGAAAAGTGCTATCACGCTTCCAGCGGGTGCCCTCAGTCCCAGCAAGGGACCCCACAGGAGCCACTTCCACTCGGCTGGGGAAGAGAGATCTCTTTCCTTACTTCTATACTCTCTCTTGCATTGTGAAGATGAGGGCATCTCTTCATGATGTTCTTATCTGTCTGACTCTTTGTTGATAGAATTTGTCATTAATTTTTATACTTTTTTTTTCGGTCTACTTTAGAAAGACTTTCCCTCCTCTAAGATTATGTATAGATTTAAATCCATCTTTTTTCTGAAGAGCTTTTAAAGTTTTACATTTTACAGTTAAAACCATTGGTCTAGCTACCTCTTGTCTTGAGGCCAGCAGGGAGACATGATATTTCCTGTAGGATTCTCTGGAATCCAATACCACTTATTAAATAATATGTCTTTTCACCTTTCCACTGAAATATCTACTAAATCCTACTTTGTATGTGAAATCCTACCTGAACTTTCTGTTTTAGTTAATTGCTCTGTTTTCCTGTTTATAGGCTAGTACCAAATGTTTATTTAAAGAATGGCTTTATAATACATTTTGAAGTCTGAGAGAGCTTGTCTCTGACCCCAGCACCCACCATAAACAACTCTTTGCTTTTTTTTATTATGAATGCTCTTGGCTCTTTCTGGTATTTTTCTGAGATCCACTGTAAATGGATAAAGATTTAGGATTTTTAACTGACTCCGTTGTAAGTTCTTAAGTTTATTTGTCTAACAGGTAAGAAACTTCTCTTCTTATTCAACATCGTTTCCACATTACCAAGGAGTGCCTAGTAGAGGCACTTAATAAATATGTGGAAAGCCAAGAAGTAATTCTCCCCAAGATCTCACATTCGGAGGCATACCTAAATCTAAATTTCAGCTCTCTCGGTCTGTTGTAAATATTAAAAGAGGTCATTTATCCGAGAGAACTTTACACAGAATCTGGCACATAGTAGGAACTTGATACTTGGACAGTTTTTATTAATATCCTCTCGCTTAATAAATACTTAAGAAGGTGAGGAGATTTCCTTTTCTTTCCTTGCCCTCATTTCTTAAAACTATGGAAACAAATTGCCTTTAACAGAATTTGTAGCAATTTAGAAATACCCAGCCAGTTTGCTCAGATACTTTTTCAGTAGGCTAATTCATCATAAACCTACAAATTGAGGGCAAAATGAATTAAATTCATGAGGTAAGTCACGAAGGCTTGGGTTTTACTGATGTCCATGTTGTCTCTGAGTCATGGAATTGCTATCTTTGACTGGATAAATGATTGCATGTCTCTACATCTAATTACTGAGGAAATTAGGGAGCTCTGCTTAGACCATACATACATTTCCTATAACACAAATTCCAAGCTTGCATTTGAGGGATGATCTCTACTATTTCTCCACTGCTTCAGATATAAGACACTGTCATTTTTGACTAAAGATTAATTGAGAATGCATTAAAGTGATTTCTACTGTAAAGAAAAAATTCTGTCCTTTATGTTGGGGGAATGACTCATCCCATGGAGAACTGGCTCTTAGATTAAGAGCTAGTTCTATTCACAACACTCTTATGATAGTCAAGTCAACCTTCTAGAGTAAGAGATTGTATTTCTTTTCTTTCTGGACTGAGACGAAATATTTCCTTCCTTCTCTTCAAGAGAGACTCAGTCTTCTGGTTATGAATTGTATGGTTTGGTGCCAGCAATGCTTTTGTTGTTGAAATATTCACAAAAGACCCTAGGCTTGCGTTCTAGGGATTCTCATCAGGGAAAAAGGAAAGCTGTTATTTTGAGCATAGGGTAAACCGTGGCTTGAATAAAGCTTTGGCACTGCATTCAACTTTGATATTTGCCCCTGATACTAGGAGATGGCTTTCCTTGGTCAGCAGGCTGGGTGGCAAATCTGGGCTTCAGGTCAAGTGTTCAACTGTGATCCTTGATGCAAACAGCAGCATGAAAAGTCAATGTTTAAATGAGGCCAAGGCTGCGTTCCCCCATGAGCATGTGGTTCCACTTTGCAGACAGGTCTGAAAGCACCAGGAGGCTGCCTCTCAGGCAGCGGCACTGGTCCTGCCATCTGAAGACAAAGAGGACCCTGGCGCTCAGAGCTTTTCCCTCCAGTTGGCCTCAGCGTGGAAAACTGACGGCTGCAATTTATAGAATGTGATGTCCAGGGGCTTTAAGATGCTCTGGGTGTGTGTGTTCATACATACGTTCACATGCATGTGTGTGGAACGTGCACACAGCCATGATCTCACAGCCTAGAGCCTGCTTTCCAATTCCACTTGGGGTTCTGTGACTATTCTGGGAGGATTTTGGAATTGGTTCCTTCCAGAAATACATATTTATGCTTCATTGCTGCAGTTAAAGGAAGCGCCTGAAGTCTACCTGGAATGTGGTTTTATCTACTCCCAGCCTTTATTGTTAAACGTATCAGAGGCAAGAAACACTTTATCGAAAACCTACCAGTATTCTCTGAAAATGAGCTGATTCCCTCATCTCCCGTGGCATTTCCAATAATTAAAAAAGTTAGAAGGAGAAATTAGGACAATTGTATACTGAGCATCTACCATGGTGGGTTTTGTTCTTCAATGCACGTGAATAAAGGTGCGTCGTCCTGGTACCATGAAGCAGACTGACAATCCTTAAGGCTCATTGGTGACATGATTTAAAAACTTCAGGGATTTAAAAACTGCATGTTCTTGGGCACCTGGGTCAGTGGGTTAAAGCCTCTGCCTTCGGCTCAGGTCATGATCTCAGGGTCCTCAGGGTCATCGGGCTCTCTGCTCAGCAGGGAGCCTGCTTCCTCCTCTCTCTCTCTCTCTGTCTGCCTACTTGTGATCTCTCTCTCTGTCAAATAAATAAATAAAATCTTAAAAACAAACAAACAAACAAACAAATAAACCAACTGCATGTTCTTGAGTTTTTAGCCTGGGACGAATTTGGCTCCCGCACCTTGCAGGGCTCTCGTGAGTGCACGTTCACCGAGGGTGCACACTTCCAGCGGCATCTGTGCCCGTGGTGAGCAGACAGGCAGAGAAGAACGCGGAACAAGAGCCAGGCCTTTCTGGGTCAGAGAGAAGCAGCTCTCCTCTGGAACAGGGAGAAGCTGGAGCAGCTGCCCTCGGGACAAGCCTTCTCCTCTCTGGATTCCCAGAGACACACATGTCGTCACGAGTCCTGCACACGCCCCGCCCGGCCGAAGCTCTTCTCCACCGACTCGCATTAAAATCACCTGGAGAGGGCGCCTGGGTGGCTCAGTGGGTTAAAGCCTCTGCTTTCGGCTCAGGTCATGATCTCAGGGTCCTGGGATCGAGGCCCGCATCGGGCTCTCTGCTCGGCAGGGAGCCTGCTTCCCCCTCTCTCTCTCTGCCTGCCTCTCTGCCTCCTTGTGATCTCTCTCCTGCTGTGAAATAAATAAATAAAATCTTTAAAAAAAAAAAAAAAAAAAAAAAAAAAAAAAAAAAAAAAAAAAATAAAATCACCTGGAGAGCTTTTTCTTACAGGGATTGTGTTTCCCATCGTACGTTTGGTGTGAAGATCACGGAGGAGAAACGTGAGCGCCTCCAGTAAGTACTACAGGAAGCCAGAGAAGAAGGGCGGTGTTCGGGGGGCCACCAGGTGAAATGCTCGTCCGTCCCCGGCGCTGGAGGCTCTGGCCGCGGGCCGCCTCCCGCCTCCGCGTGCTGGGAGCGCACACGGGGCCCGGCCGCAGGCAGGCCCCCCAGGAACAGAGAGGAGCGCGCAGGGAGAGGCGCCCGTCTCCTGGCCACGTGACACGCGGAGCCGCGAGGCAGGAGAATGGGGCGGCTTCGTAAAAAATGCGGGAGAACCGGGCGTCTGTGACCCGCTAGCCTGAAATCCATCCTCAGGCCTCCTTCGGCTTCCAGGCTGAGGTCGCTGGTCTCGTACCGTGAGTTTTCTGTGTGTTTTCGTGCAGTCGTTTGCGTCAGGCCAGCCAGCACTCGCGGAGTGAAGCGGTCAGCAGGCTCGCCTCCCCAGGAAGAAGCCTGGTGCGCAGCTCCGGGAACGCCGGCGGCGGTGGGTGCGCTCGGGGCGGGCCGGCGGCGGGCGCTGGCGCTCGCTGGAGGGCCCGAGTGCGCGCGGCTGGGGCGGACCCGGGCCCGGGGCGCGCCCTCCGCCGCCGAAGTGTGCACGTCGGAACTGCCGCTGGGTCAACAGGACTCTAAACTTAGGCAGGAAAACGCTAGTGTGTGTTGTCTGGGAAACACATCGGGCACTTCTACACTCAAACACTAACGGTCTTTGTTTGAATATGCTTCCCCTGAGAAAAGGAGAGAAAAATGTTTCCAGGTATAAAAGTAACTATGGTTAAAGATTCTCATTTTTCACAGTGAAAGAACAGTCTACAAGGCCACTCCGAGCACTTGGTGACATTTGGGGGGGGGCCTTAAATTAATTAGCCTAAAAAGGATAGTTGTTTAGCTTTTTAGCTAGTTAGGTCACTAGCAAGGGCCCCTCTCCCTTCCGCAGTAAACACTGCATGAAATATTTATTTACCTTTGTGTAACGAGGCTAGGCTATGCTGGAGGCAAAATCAAAGCCTTGTTGCAAAACGAGACACTGATGATGTGCGCATTGCACAGTAGGAAAAAGCAACACCAAGCATTTGTCCATTCCTTCGTAGGTTGGGGACTTCGACATCTAATTTCTAGAAAGTGCAGCTAGTAGTGATTAAGATGTGACCAGGAGGGGGGCACGGCTGGGTTTAGCGGAGACTTAGAAGCGTCGTCCGGAGCACACACCTCGTGGTCACTGTGCACGGAGGGGTGGACGACAGCTGGTTGGTTCACGTTCGTTTGGTGCCCAGCTTGTAGATCTTTCAACAAAATGGTGATTTGTTTTATTGATGCTTATCTTGGAGCGACACGTTTCTGGACTTCCTGAGAAGCTGCTTCTTTGGTTCTTCTTTAACTTAAAGTGCTCCTTGCCATAATGTATACAGTTCAAGCTCCATCCTGTCTGTGAGGCATGCAAGAAAGGAATCACTTGGACCCGATAACCCCTTGAAAGTTTTTTGGAGACTCCAAACTTGGCAACCACGACGGAAGCTGACATTTCACTGTTTGGAGAGGGGATGTGGGGTAGGTCTACAAAGGATTTGATGAATTCTAGGTAATGGGGTTGCCAGCTCTCAAGTTGGTTGGATTTTGTCACAAAATAAACAGAT
Organism: Ailurus styani; assembly: GCA_002007465.1. Classification (NCBI taxonomy): domain Eukaryota; kingdom Metazoa; phylum Chordata; class Mammalia; order Carnivora; family Ailuridae; genus Ailurus; species Ailurus styani. The sequence continues at coordinate 5,398,152 of LNAC01000054.1, forward strand.
GCCATTCACAATTATCCTTCACTCTCCAACGTTTCAAATTCCTTTTAAATCAATGAAGCTATTTTACCACCACAACGCAGAGGGAAACCTTTATAAATTCACTATTTCAGCGAATGGTTCTATTGAAATATCTTTTTTAAAATCATAAAATTGTTTTTTTTCAAAAAGGAAACCAAGAAAAGGCATGACCATTCATTGTGCATATGGAAAAAAAGCCAAAAAACAAAACCAAAAAAAAAAAAAAAAGGAAAAAGAAAAAAGAAAAAAAAAACCCTTTCAGTCTGATCCTTTGGCAGATGCTTGCTTGACTTCTCCAGACGCGTTCTCCACTGTCCCACTGTGGACCTGCTCACTGTCACACCTGCCATCCCTTTAAAGAGACCGGAGCTACCACCTATTCCCACTCAGTGCTCCATATGAGGGAACCAAGAGTCTCAGAGAACAGGGCAAGGGAGGGAGCCAGCCACAAACCACAAGATTGCTAAATCACCATGTAGCTAAATAGGGAAATCCATCCAAACCCCAAATAGCTGGAGGCAAAGGCCTGATGCTCTCAGGGGGTAGAGGGAGCCATAAGAGAACAAAGTTTGAGACAAACTGAAGGTGTTTTCTGCAGTGTTCCCTGAGCCAGAGTTTGGATGGCGTCGCTGTCCTGGTTCTGCCCTTGGGGGGTGGCGGGAAAGTCCAGGGCAGGTGATGGACTGGAGGTGGCCCAATGGAGTGGCAGGGATGGCAGTGCTTCGGCAGGGTGAGGAGCAGAATCAACAAGTCCAGAAACACGCATCATGTCACCTGCAGTGACTTACTTCCAGGGAGGATCCGAAAATAACCCACATGAATCTGGATTCACGGGTGAGTCGCTGAGCACCAGGCATCCATGGACGGCGCTCAGCCCATCCTCGGTCGGGGATGCATTTTCTGTGGCTGTGAGTCAGGCCAGTCTATGACTTAGACCAGCCTCTCCCCAGCAGGAGGTCTGGCGCACTAGCTCCACAGCGTGTGCTTTGTTGAAATCAAGAGCAGCGCTGTCCCTTAGAAAGGTCATGCAAGCAACACGTGGAATGTTCAATTTCCTAGTAGACACATTTAAAAAACTAAACAAATGGATGATTTGTTTTCATTAGAAACTTTCCAGCATCCAGTATACCAAAGTACTATTTCAACAGATTCCACTTGCTCCATTTCAAGTGCTCATTAACCATGAGTGGCTAGTGGGGCTGTGTTACAGAGCACAGAACAATGCCACCTGTTTAATGTGTCTTTTTAATTAGAACCACTTTTTGTACTTGAAACTTTTCACTCTGATAGGAAATCTTTATATCACCACAAAAAGCATACATTTGAGGAGATACATAGGTTTTTCTACCATGTATCATTCCATAACTACTAAAATTAACTAGGACGTTCATATACTACTTAAAATTAAATTAAATTAAATTAAATTCATATGCTACTTAAAACTCCTTATGGGACGCCATTAATACATAAACTAAATATGTAGAAAAATCTGAACTAAGCAATCAACATGTTACCTAGGGAGCTCCACTGTCTCACAAGGAGAGACATTGTTTTGTTCCCCCCTGAAATTCCTTATAAAGTGTGTGAACAGTTACGGTCTCCACAATATAGCCTGGAAAGCAGAAGTGAAAATTTTACTCTTACATGAACATGAGCCATATCAGAAATCTGATTTGGAATTTTTGATAAGGTCAGGATAAATTCATTTTCATAAAAAATGATGGGATGGATATAATAAAATATGTTTCAGACACATAATACATTGTACATATTTTTTCTTGACTTTTCTTCAAAAAGGCCTAAATGACTTGTATCACAACAACCTCAAATTGACACAATATCTCCATTGGCTGTTTAATAGTAGCAGCAAGCTTTACGTGTAACTCTTGTTCATTCTGAAATATCAGAAGGATGGATTCTGTTATTAATACTAGATTCATCCCCTATTTCTCTTCATCAAAAGAAATATGTCAGCTTTGATCTGTCTTATGATTTATATTTATCTCATAAAATATATTACCACTTGAATCAATGTCAAATCCTATCAATTCAAAAGAACCAATTCATTTTGGCTTTTACAAAAAAACTACAAACCAGAACGTACCAGAAGCCCTCTGTGCTTCTGTGCATAGATAACTTCAAAGACTATCCCATGCTTTGGGGCATCCCTAGTAACAGAAATCAGAATGATCCAAGTTCATCTCCACTTTCTCCATTTTCAAGTTTCTAGGGAGGAAGGAGCCAGTAAATTATGCAGCCTTCTTCCGAATTTGCCAGTCCTTCCATCACTCTTTTACGTCTGTAATGTTGCTAAAGTTTTACTTTATCTTCATCTTAAACGTACCATTCATTTTACTTTCAACAAAAAGACTGTTAAGGCATAACCTAATTCACACTCTTCCGTATCACAGTGCCAAGAGTTAATTTTCCTTTTAATTTTATGATCATGCTCCCCAAATCTTTACCCAGGGATTTTGTTTCCTCTCACGAAGAGAGCCAAGAGCTAAGAGAGAGCTCTGCTCTGGGAACACAGCCATCAGTAACCTGTGGGGTCCAGGAGAGAGGTTGTCCCTTCCTAGCACGATGGCATCTGCGAATGTTCATCACCTGTGCGCCCCCTGCCATACGTGTGAGTAGGTGTGGCTGAAACTGTCTTTGCTTCCGGAGGGGTGAGCAAATCACCTCTTCTGGGAAGGAGGGGAAAAAACCTTCCCTAAACAGTCCCTAACCAGCTTCTGTAGGACTTCTGGAAAGCAGCTTCTCTATTGGCTCCCCTGCCGCTGAGACGCAGGCACACAGCACTGTGGGGCACGACTTTCGCAAACATGGTGCGTGCGCAGCAGGTGACAACCGGGGGTCTCCTGACTCCAGAGTCACGGCTGTGGCCAGTCGGGCCATCTCGGGGAGCAGAGGCCCCGGCTCTGCTGTGTGAATCTTGGTGTCTCTTTTATGTCTGGTTTGGAATCGGTGGAAGTTAAAATAAAGCCATCAATTCTTGTAGATACGGAAACCTTGGCTCCAGGGCTCTGAAATCCCTCCGAATGCCAGCTAATGTTCTCCCACACACACGAAACTTTGCTTCCTGCAGACACTGTTTGGAAAATTGCAGACATCTGAAGAAAAGCTTTGAAAGCATCTGGATCAGGTGTCTTTCAGCTTTCCGTCCTTCCCACGAGCACGCCCGTAGGAGTAATGTGATAAGTGTACAAGCGTATGTTATGAAAAAGAGTTTACAAGGCTCTCGTAGTGAGAGCCGCCCCGATGCTCCTCAATGGTGAAGCATGTCACCACACATCCCTCAGACAACACGTCCCTGCTGCAAGGGGAGGGGCACGTTACAAGTTAAGACCTGAAGAGGCATCACCAGAGGGCTCAGCTCATTTTCTATTATCGTCACGGCCGTCATTAGGGTTCTTATCATCCTTCATAGACCACGAGAGAACATCACAACTGAAGTGTTTACACATGTAAAAATAAAGTTAGGCTCTTTCTTTTCTTTTATGTTGTGTGAGACTTAGAAATGTTAAATACCTTAGACTAGGGAAAAAAAATCAGAGCTCTTGTCAATTTGATCATGGGGCCAGAATGATTTTCACCTCTGCTGTTTCACTGTTTGGAAGAGCAGAACTAAATAGGAGGTGATAAGAGCTAAGTGAGAGGTGACCAAAGGCAGGCCTGTCTTCCTGCCCTACTATCTGTGCCACCAGCTTGCCCAGCAAGTGCGATGGCCTCATGAAAATAGTTTTTATAATTTTTACTAAACACGTTTACAGATTTGCCCATGCATTTTCAATGTCTGAGAAAATAAAAACATTTCCATAAACCATTCTGTAATGGTGCTGTTACCCATGCCTTGGGTCACTTTTCCTTTCTTTTTTGTTTATTTTATCTTATTTTTTTTTTAAGATTTTATTTATTTATGATGGAGAGAGACAGTGAGAGAGGGCACACAAGAAGGGGGAGCTGGTGAGGGGGAAGCAGGCTTCCCTGCTGAGCAGGGAGAGGACACAAGACTATCTCAGCATGCTGGGATCATGACCTGAGCTTGATGGACGGAGCCACTCAGGCGTCCCATTTGCATCTCTTTTCTTGTTCTGCTCCTACCCTCTTGCATCCTTTTGTGTCTTGAGACCCAGGTTTCTTCTGGCCACATTCCCCATCTAGAAGCCAAATTCTTGATTCCAGATCTTCCTGATCTAGATTATTGGCAGCACTGCTAAATTGATGTTGGATTTTTCCCTCATCTTGGGCATTTTCTTTTTCTTTTCTTAAGGTGTGTGTGTGTGTGTGTGTGTGTGTGTGTGTGTGTGTGTGTGTGTGTGGTTTCAGTCTATTTCACAGCAATATACTATTCATTCCTGTTAACATAAATAATGACTTAGGGTGTTTAGTTTTTCATTTCAGTAAGGATTACCAGAAAACTGAAATCCTGTAAGCTTGCAAAGTCAGGTAAAGCTGGAATTTGGATTTTCAGGTAGGATCCCTTTGTTGTGCTATAAAATCACCTGCCCTCGGCCTGTGCCTACCTATTTGCCTTGGCCTATGTGGTTTGTTTTTTATAGGGTCTTTCTCTCAAGCAGACTTAAGTTACATTGCAACTGCTTCACAAACTATAACATCCTACATGTGTATGAGACTTTGTTTTACATATTTACCATTATTTTGTGACAATAACTCTTTGTAGATTTGTATTACTTGTTTCAAGTGAGACAGTACTAGCTTAGTGATGTTTTTCTGGGGTCAGGGTATCTTTGTCCTGGAGAAGAGTCTTGGAGCCATTATCTCTGTATGACACCATAATGATGAATACATGCCACTGTATATTTGTTCAAACCCACCGAATGGACAACACCAAGAGTGAACTCTAATGTGAACTGTGGAGTTTAGTTAATAAGAACTAATCGATACTGTCTCACTGATTATAGTAAATGTATCACTCTTGCAGAATGTTGATAGTGTGCAAGGCTATGTGTGTATATGAAACACTGTGTATTCTGCTCAATTTTGCTGTGAACTTAGCACTGCTTTCAAAATAAAGCCTATTAACAACAACAATAATAATAATAATAATAATAATAATAATAATAATAAACAGTAAGGTAGGTTTAAATAGAGAGGCTAAGACGGACATTGTGGTCATGAACTTCGTGGTCTCACGTGAGATGTGTAACAGCTCTATAAGAGTGAAGGGTATCCTTGAATTTAGGCCATTTTTCAGTTTTGTGCATTACATTTCCCAGAACACTTGTGTAAAATATAAAATGTAAACAAGATGAAACAAGCAAACCAAAATAGAACCAACTTTTACATCACTTCTTGCAAATTAGAAAATGTACCTCTGTGCTAGATGTTTGGGAGAGTGGGGCTCCTCCTTCTTGGCAGAAAGCACCCCCTTTGCACTAGTGGGGGGTAAAGCCAGGCCTACACGCTGCGTGGGGTACCAGCTACTGCGGTGTGGGACACAGGCTACACCCCATTCACACAGTGACCCCTGCATCGCTTGCTGAAGCGCCCCACACCAGGCATCCATGTTTCTGGATCTTCTCTGCTCATCATCCCCGCTGTTCATGCTCAGCCACCAGTCTCATGTCTGACAGCAAGCCTGGCAGTGACTAACAGCTGGGCCATTTCTGAAATGTCCACTTGGAGAAATCGGTGTCCTCACTCTCAGTCGCATCCTTCCAGCTGGGCTACACCCTGGCCGCTCCCTCGGCAGCCCTCCACTTCGTCACAGTCCGTGCACCTGGGCCATCTGCCCGACCCCATGGAGGCCACGTGGTTTGGACATACACCACTCCCACGCTAACATCTTCAACTGACTCACACATTGCCTCGATTATTGTGTTTTCCTTTGTAGAGCCTGCTTGATTATCTTCTTACACCAAACAGACGAACATTGCTGGATGAGACTCTCACAAACATGTGAGTGGTTCTTCCTGAAATTTATCATCACAGATCTCAAATAAGCACCTGACATGTGCCAGAAGGGAAGGTGGGGGCGGAGCAGGAGGGACTGCACTCCTTCCTGTTGCTACAGCGAAGGCATTGCCCTCTGCTGGCTGGACTCCCATCAGAATGGTGGATAAGTATGAGAGAGAAGGAAGACCAGAAATGTGAGATTGGTTCAATCTGGAAAGGATGGTATGCTACTCAGTGAAAGAAAGAAGAGACCATCAATGCCCAGACCAGGGGATAGAAGTGAACTTATTCAGAACATGCCAAAGCCTTTTACTGTTCTGAAATGACTTCCAGAACCGCTAACCTGACCAAGGGAATATTATCTGCAGCCCGCCACGCCCAACATCGTGTTTCTCCAGCTTCTCAGCCTCTCTTAGATTAGCCATGGACCCGTCGTATTTTTCAAATATTTTGGCATCACCTGTCATAGCCCCTGGACAGTTTTCAGTAACAATAAAACTCAGTCTCAACTCAAGGATTATGAGACCGGAAAACATCTGTTGAACATACGGTTTAAATTATTTTTTCTGTGCCTGGAAAATTAGTAGATTTCTAATCTAGAGAGGGCACAAATATATGAGTAGATATTTCCTGGTAAGATCACTCCAACATCGGGCGCCTGGGTGGCTCAGTGGGTTAAAGCCGCTGCCTTCGGCTCAGGTCATGATCCCAGGGTTCTGGGATCGAACCCCGCATCGGGCTCTCTGCTCAGCGGGGAGCCTGCTTCCTCCTCTCTCCTCTCTCTCTGCCTGCCTCTCTGCCTACTTGTAAACTCTCTCTCTGTGCCAAATGAATAAAATAAAATCTTTAAAAAAAAAGATCACTCCAACATCTTATAATTTATTTGTATAATAGGATATGGATGTACCTAGATATTTAGCAAAGCCTCGCTATGATGTGACAGCTTCCAGATAGAGTATTGAAGGCAATTTCTCTCAGAACAATGCCTGCAACAGATTAAGAATACACATTAGACATGTGGAAATTAATGTTGAATGCATTCAGTGAGCAAGCCAGAAAAAAAAGACTTATCTCTTTTACTTCAATTTAATCATTTATTTATGTGATACTTTGTCCCAAAACATTTTAATTGGCAAATCATCATACATTTCATGAAAGGGAAAACTAATTAATAATAAATAAGAAGACAAAGCAAAAAGAGAACAAAGATAGAAAAATAATCTCTAAAAATTAAAAAAGTCAAAGGGTAATTTATGAATTATTGGGAAATATTAATAAAATGAAAGTTACCATTTTGAAAGTTATTTGAAATTATAAGAATTGTTTTCATGGCTTTTCTAATTTATCATCTTAAATTTCATAGCTTGGTTGTTATGTCTCTCACAATCTGTTCTATAGAGATTCATACATTACTGTTGAAAATATACGGAAGAGCTTCCTATCACAATGTCTCTGTTTTGATTTTGTGGGACAGTTCTCTCCCCTTCTGGGATTCCAATCAGGGTGCACAACTTCTGTATTTGAAGGAAGTCACATCTTAAAATTATTTCTGTTATTAGGGATGAGTACAATTTCTGGGAACAGGAAAAGTCAGTGAGTGAAGTCTTCTGGGCAGGTGTATGATGATGGCTGAAGGAAACGGCTTTGAGTTTTAAGAGCAGAGGTGCCTGGTTGTCTTGTGTACCTAAGGAGATGACTGCACGTATTGCATGGAGCCCTGGATGTTATACACAATGAATCCTGGAACATTACAACAAAAACTATGTACCGTATGGTGATTAACATGACACAATTAGACGAAGAAGGAGAAGAAGGAGGAGGAGGAGGAGGAGGAGGAAGGAAGGAAGGAAGGAGGAGGAGGAAGAAGAAGAAGAGGAAGAAGAAGAAGAAGGTTAGAGCAAAGATTTTCTAAGAAAAATTCCAGAAACCGCTAAGCAAAACACAACATCATTGGAAAGGGGTATCATTTCTTCAGGCGACTACTTGGAAGAGGAAAACTCACACAAACCCACACGTGGGGAGATGTTTACCAGGAAGATGCTTCTGTGAGCTGGAGCTTCTGGTTTCAGAAAAACGAGCAGGGATGACCACCGGATCCTGGACCAGAAAAAAGAGATGAAAAGGGATAACACAGAGACACCTGATGGAATGTAAAAATACACTGCAGATTACATGTTATTATATCAATTATTCAATTGCTGGGTTTGATGGTAACTGTTTTTGGATTATAGTTGATGCGGTCCTTGTTAGAACACACACACTGCAGTCTGAGGGACCATGTAGCTTCAACATCTTCTCAACCCATTCAGAAAAATCATGTATGTGCATATGCCTATACACATGTGTGTATGTGTGTGAGCATGTGATGTGTGTATATGGATGTAGGTATTCGGAAGGACTGTTTGAGAGTTCTATGCTTGCAACTTCTCAGTAAGTGTAAAATGATTTCCAAAGGTTCAAGCCCCAAATAACAAAGACAAGTAGTCTTTGCATGTGGATGTATGTTTACACGTGTCTATGTATGCACATTGTGTGGGTATAATTTGAAAATACAAGTCATTTCTGCATATACAAAACATTTGGGGAAAAATCTATAATAACATTTTTAAGCTCACCAGCCAGTATCAATATTTCAAATAATTCCTTCTAGAATTTTTATAATTTATAGGTTATTGTATAATTGAAGATACACCTTGTTATTTTTTATCATTGTGCACCCAGATTTTTTCATTTAACATTTTCCTTAAGTCCTTTCCGTGTCATTAAATATTATGCATCATTCTATAAGGTGGTAACACACTGCATATTTGGGATTGCTTTGCTCAGCAAGTGGTCCTGCTAACGCATACTCAGGAAGCCAAGTGACATAGTAATTCATGGATCCTGCAGGAGTCTTATTCATACTCTGAAGTCAATAATTCTTGATGGTTGTGATGGTTAATTTTAAGCATTGACTTAACTAGACTATGGTGATAGTTCAGGGATAAAACACCAATCTAGATGTTATGGTGAAGATATTTTTAAGATGTGATTAATTTTTACTCATCGGTGGACTGTGAAAAACAGGTTTCCCTTCGTAATGTGGGTGGGCCTCCTACAAGCCATTGAAGGTCTGAAGAGAAAAGGACGCCTCCCTGGAGGAAGAGGAGGTTCTTCCTCTGGGGTTCCAGCCGGCTGTCCTGCTGTGCACATTTTGGACTGGCCAGCACTCACCATCTCATGAGTCAACGTCATAAAATAATCTCTAACTAACCATCTATCGTCTATCTATCAGGGATCTACTTATCTGTGATCTATCTCTCTGGAGAACCCTCGATAATACCGCTGTACACTCTGAGAAATAACAGCAGTACTAACCCCGCAGGACTGAAAGGAGAACGAAGTCTGTCATGCTTCCATGTGCTTAGAAATTATCTGGCTGAACTCACAGCTGGTGGATGCTCCTCTTTTCATTATAGCTATTTTTTTCCGGTCTGGGAACAGTATTAATAGCATCAGGATATGCATCACTATGCACACATTACCCTACGTATGAACTCTGGGTTATCTCCTTAGTGGCTACCAGGGCCAGTTTCACAAGTTGCATGATACCTCCTTCTGCCCACACCGGCTTTGTGGCCATTCCTCTAACTGACCAACCTGCTTTCCCCCCGGGCTTTGCTGGGTGTGGTTCTCTCTTCCGCCCAGGCCAAGACATCCATCAGGTGCCATTACTCTACTTACACGGTAACGGCTGTTTTCTTTTAGGACCATTCTAGATACTGGACCAAACATAAAACACACTATTTTTTTCTTTCTTTGCTGTTATGTTATGTTATTTATTTATTTTTACTATTTTGAGTGTTAGATTTGAGTCGTTTTGTCTGGTTTATCTGGACATGGGGGTTGGCTTTGTGGCAGCCAGGAGGAGCATCCAGGATGGGGTGGCGGGGGAGGTGGGGGGATCCTGTGGACGTGAGTTTGTGGTTCAAGCTCTGCCAGCTGTTGATTCGGCTGTGTGGCTGACGTGCACCGTTCTTCCTGCCCTCTCTGGGCATCTGTGGGAGTCACCTCCCATGACTGTCTCTCACTCTGCTTCTGCGGCTGTCTCCGCCTGTGTGCTGGGCGTGACCTCAACAGCCTCTTGACTTTTCCTTCCCGCCTCATCTCTGCATTAGGGGCTCAATCCCTGGACGCCCTCAACCTGTCTCCTGGGAGGCTCAGAGCAGCACCCAGCATAGGGTGCTCAGAGGAGTGGTCCAGAGACCCTCCGTGGCCCCCACTGTGGTTTGCTGCCTTTCCCACAAATATGGGCACAGGGTCCAATGTGACCATGAGGAAGGGGCACTTTGAGGCTTCTCAAAGCGGCTGGCTGACTGACCCCATTGAAATCTCTGGTCCTAGAGGACAGGCCTCGCGTTCCCATTACCAGGGGACCCTGATACAGTAAGCCTTATGAGACACGATTGTGTTATCTCCTGCAGTCACACTTTCCCATCATCAACAGAATTACGTGTTTTAAGGTGTCAGTGAGAAATCAGAGTCCAACAAGAAGCAATTTCTTCTCGAGTTTAATTTTTAGGACTTCACGCATGTCTGAAAACAGAGTTCACATAAAATCTGCAGCACGTACATGCTTTATCCTTTACTCTCAAGGAAAATGTCTCATTAACCTGTGGTTGATATTATTCTAACATCTTTTCCTTGATTACAAAAGAGAAGAGAATGATTTCCATATGGTTTACAATTTCTTTTATGATAAATTAGTTCCATCTTTTACCTCAGGATATCAGCCACAGAGAAGAGCGACTCCAGCGGAAAATGAGAAAAGTAAAGAAAACGAAGGGGTCAGTGTTGGCCTGTGTGCACTCCTTTTGGTGTGGGGGATCTGGGAGGAGTGGGGGGTGACTCTGCAGCAGCCCAGAGGCAGAGCTTGGTTGAGTTTTCTTGGCGGAGTTCTCCAAGGGCAACCTCGGTGGTGTCTATGAAAACGGCTTAAATGCACCCGCTTGCTTTCTGTGAACTCAGTGGGGCTGTCGGGCCTGCCTCACCCCTGCTTGGCAGCCTTATGACAAGTCATGCTCTGCCCTCCCCAACCCACACTGGGCTGTCTTCCTGGTCCTGGGGAGTTCCCTGCTCCTTCCCCGATGGGACATTCCACAGGTACTTCCCTTTCTGGAAGGACGACGTCCCTCCCAGGTACCTAGTTCCTATCCACCCTCATCCTCACCTAAGATCCACTCTTGAGGGAAACCAAATTGCTGGCACACAACCCTCCTGCCTCCTGCTGTGATGGGACAGTGCGCTTTGTTATTTAATGTTTCTCTTTCCTGCTAGTCCACAAGGACAGAGCCCTCTGGGCGCCAGTACCCGCCACAAGGCCTTCACCTAGTAGGTGCTCAGTAATTTGGGGCAAGCTTGTTTACCACCTTCCTATAGATACTAGTTGTACATCAGAGACTGTCCTTATTCCGAGGCTGTTGAACCACGTCGTTTAAACACTGGCGATCTCAGTACCGTAATTATAAAAGGAGCAGTAAATATGCGGAGGATCTGCAGGGGGGCTGCTTTTAGAATCCATTTAGAACATGTGTTTCCATCCGTTCGCTTACCCTGTGCAGTAAAACTGGCCAATTCCGTTGGTGCCTGCAACGGAGGAGCTAATTTTTGCACAATACACTTTCTAAGCGAACTGGACCCCAGGAAGCCCACGAGCTGCTGAGCTGAGCTGGTGCCGAAACGGCGGCAAGAGCTGTCGCTACGCAGCACAGGTGACCCCCCAGAAGAAGGCGGTTTGCTGCTTCTCTCAGTGGGGCTGCTGCGCGCCACCCCCAGGAAGCCCCCGGGGCTCGGGTGCGTGTTCAGGTGGCCGCCCGGGCTCGGGTGACCGCGCCGGTGCTCGGCTGACACCCCTGCACCTCCGCAGGCAGCGTGGGACGACGAGACACACGTCCCCGGGTCCTCGCTCTACTCCTGCGCCCCCCGTTTTCCATAGACGGCACTTAGCCGTGAGTCTGGCCCACGGTAGGCCCCGGATTCCTGCTTTCTTTAAAGAAAAAGTGGACATGTTTTCTCATTTTGTGAGCTCCGCCCCTCTCCCGGCTCTGTGCCTTCCTCTCCCCGAAGGCCGTCCAGGCGATCCGGCGCTCCCGCGGTCCTGCGGGTGTCTGCCGAGGAAGCCCGGTGACGGCGCGCCCCGGTGTGCGCCGCAACCCTGCAGCAGACACACGTGTCCGTCCGACGAGCTCGCGCCTCCCCACGCGGGGGCCTCAGCCCCTGTCGCGGTGTGAGAGGCCGTGGGCCCGCTCGGCGACTTCCCTCCTGGAGGCCACTCCTGAGGAGGGCCCCAAGCGGACTGGAGACAGCACCTGCGTGTCCGACGGGACACAGTTGTTCCGAGTGCTCTGCATGTGTGTGTGAATGCATATACTCACACGTGTATGTACACGTCTGTATGTGTGTAGACACACGCCCTCGTACACGTGTACATGTGCACGTGTGTACACGTGTGCTCATGTGTGCGTACGAGTATGTATGTGCACCGGCATGTATATACATGGACGTGCACATGTGTACATGCACACATGCATATGTGTAATTGTATATCCACATGTATACGTGTGTTTGTGCATGTGTGTATGTGCGTACATATGTACTCATGCGCGCACATGAGCATGTATGTGCACAGGCACACATATAGACGCATGTGCACATGTGTGTAGGTGCATGTGCATGTGTGTACTTCTATGTGCGCATGTATACATGTGTGTGTTCATGCACGTGTGCATGTGTATACACATGTGCTCATGTGTGCATACGAGTATGCATGTACATCGGTGTGTACGCACACATGTGCTCATGTGTGCATATGCACGTGCATGTGTGTACTTGCATGTACACGCATATACACACGTCTTAGTGCATGTGTGTGCATATGAACGTGTATGTGCATGTACGCATGCGTGCACAGGTCCATACATGTGTGTGTTTGTATATGCACACATGTGTATTGATGTGTATGCGTGCGTGTATATGTGCTAATGCAATGTACACATGTGTGCGTTGCGCACATGCATGTATATGTGTGTAGGTATGCACGTGTGCGTATACACGTTTGTGTGTACATAAATATTTCACATCCATTGATGTTTTGCAGAGTCCAGACATATCAAGTTAAGTAAAGAAACTGATGATTAATGGCCCATTGTCTCCTGTGGGTATAACCTTGTCTTATGCCAGGATCACTTCCTTCTTTCTTGGTCAGCTTTGTAATCTTTACTCAACTGTAGAGAAAAGCTACCATGTTACTTTACTTTACCTTCACCTAACAAAGAATATAGCAGATGTAAGGTAATCTTTCATGATTATCTGGATTCTGTTTACGAATTCTACTGATCAAAGTGGGAGCCACCAAAAGTAACATGCTCTGTGACCAGCTTTCTGTAGCTTATGTGGTGAGACTTCTTTTCAGCAAGTACTGTGATGCTAACTAAATCATCTGCTGTAGCACAATGCAGCCAAGGAAAGATAGAGAAGAAAATCTAGAGTTATGCTTAAATTGCCAACTTCATGCACAATTGAAGGTAACACACACAGGACTCTAGAAAGAAAGCACTAATAATGTGTCTGTATTTTTCTTAATATCCTTCAGAAGAAACCATGATCTATTACACAGCATTACTTTCCCAAAATCAAAATTTATTACTTAATAAAATGAATGAGCATCATTTAATCAAAATACATAATTTATATAGAATTTTTATGTGTTGAAACTAACAAGGCTTGTTTGAAGTTTCTAAATACTTATAGTCATAATTAATTTACCTAGAATTATGAGGCTCTGGATACATTTTTTTAACCTTTTTCCTTCATATAAAAATAGCTTTTATTGTGTTATCCACACTTGGAAACTTTATAGGCATGCCGGAATCACAGATTTTAAATGTCTTCAACTTCCCCTGTCTCCACAAACACAGATAATTGGTAATACTTTTATGACTTTACTCCGAAAGTACATCCAAATATTAAATAGTGTTACCATCACTTTGTAATACAAGGAAAAAAAAAGCTACTTTCTAAACTACCAAGTTTCTTAGAGTAGGGCTTACTTACAAATGCCTTAAAGCTCCCTTCCTACCAACACCAAGAAACAGTAGAGATGCAACAAGTTTATGGGTCCAGAAGATGAGGTCACCACCCTGGGGGCCCTCGGGTCGGAGAGGAGGCTGTGGTTCCGGACACCTCTCTTCCTTGTTTTATCAGAACACAGATGAAACGAAGAGTGCTTCCAGCCTCCTGCAAGTGCTTTTGAGTGTATAGGAGAGATTTCAGACTTTTTTTTTCCCTGAGCATTTTAACAAGCCGTAATTTTAAAATCCTGTTTTGATAATTTCCCCTTAAGGTGTGTAACAAGTCCGCATAAATCGTGTGCCTTTTGAGAACTGCCCAGAGCCCACCCATCCCCGGTCCTGGTCCGATGGTTACACAGGCGCCAGTTCCCCATGGATCAAGCCCCCTTCGCCCCCAGCCAGTACCTTTGCCACATCTGTCGCTGGGTGCAGTCTTTGGAGTTCCCGAACTGGAGTCGATTTTCTTATCCCTGCAGGCCTGGCTCAGTTGCCTCTGTGTGTGTGTGTGCGCGCGTGTGTGTGTGCGCGTGTGTGTGTGCGTGCGTGTGTGTGTGTGTGTGCGTGTGTGTGGTGGGGGTTATCTCCAACCTCCCTGGAACTGATTCTTCTCTCCTGGCTTCCTCCCTTCTCTTCCAACGCCTTACGTAATGCCCTGTTTCTCCCTGATAACTCTCCCTATCTGAAGTCTGTTTTGTGTAAGATTCATGCAGCTGCTCCAGAAGGAGTACTGTGCTAGCTTGCTATGTATTTTTAATTTTAGAGTTTCTGTTTTTAGATTTACAGATTTCTTATAGACAATCTACAGTTGGGTCCTGTTGTTTTGTCCACTCTGAAAAACCTTTGTCTTTTAATTGGTGTACTTTGACCATTCGTATTTATTATTTATTTTTAAAGATCTTACTTATTAATCTGAGAGAGAGAAAGCGAGAGAGCACAGGTGGAGGGGAGGGGCGGAGGGAGAAGCAGGCTCCCTGCTGAGCACGAAGCCTGATGGGGGACTTGATCCCAGGACCCCAAGATCATGATCTGAGCTGGAGGCAGGTGCTTAACCCACGGAGCCACCCAAGCACCCCTAGACCATTCATATTTAAAGTGATTCTCGATGTTTTTGTTTACTCCTATGTTTCATGTGACCTCTTTAGTTTTCCCATATCCCTCATTTTCTGCCTTCTCTGGTTTTGATTGAACACTGTATACGACTCACTTTTGTCTTCTCTCTTAGCATGTCAATTATGCTTCTTTAAAAAATTTTAATGGTTGCTCCAGAATTTGCAGTTTACATTTTTAACAATTTAAATCTACCTTCAAATAACACTATCTGCTTCATGTGTGGTCCATCTATGTCAACACAGAGTGTTCCCAATTACTCCCTCCCACCCCTTAGAGCACGGCTGTCATTTCTTCCCCTTGTACATACACTGCAATCACGCAATACACTGATACTCTGGTGACTTTAAACAGTTAGCTTTTAGATCAAAAAAATGATATGATTTCCTTCTGGCTTGTCTCAACATCCTCTCTGTCTCTTCTGGAACCTGCCATGGCAGTTTAGAATTAGGAAAAAAATGAAAAGGAGCCCAGAGCAGTGTTACAGAGAAGGAGTCCCAGGCTCCGGGGACGTCTCTCCCTGCTCTGCCGGCTGCGGATCTGCCTCAGCCCGGTCTTGGGTGTGAACAGCGGGATGTGGCTGTGGCCAGACAATCATCCGAGTTCCTCTGTCACCCGCATGCACTTGGGAGACCGGGTAAACGCGAGCTAGCTTTCCTCCTTCCACTTGGTGGGCACACTTCATACAAGCCCGTGCAACACATGGCTGGATGAAAGAATGGAGATAAACTCTCAGTTTTCCTCAGCTTTTTGCCCAGGGGTGAGTATTTGTGGTCCCCCTGTGAGGTTTTCTTCCTTCCCCCCCCCCCCCACCAGGAAGCTGCTGCAATAACCGTTCAGGAGAACAAGAGGGAGCGTCCTGCCTGAGGGGTGGGAAGAGAACGAAGAGAAACGTGAGAGAAGCGAAGGAAGCACAGGACACGCCCGGGTGAGATTCGTCATGACGGGAAGGTGGACACAGTGAGAAAGGGTCTAGAGGCGGAGGGTCCTCAGGGGAGGAAGCCAGGCGA
Organism: Ailurus styani; assembly: GCA_002007465.1. Classification (NCBI taxonomy): domain Eukaryota; kingdom Metazoa; phylum Chordata; class Mammalia; order Carnivora; family Ailuridae; genus Ailurus; species Ailurus styani. Next base: position 5,414,314 of record LNAC01000054.1, read on the forward strand.
CCTGCGAGGCATGGAGACGGGGAGAGCATTTCCCAGGGAGGAGCAGACTCAGGGGCGTCCGTGCTCCCAGGGGCTGAAGCACCTGAGGGGCCGACCGAGGGCCACTGAGTGGGGGCGGAAGGCTCTCCCCCTGCGCCGAGCGCAGGGCGGGATCAGGGGTCCACAGCCCCGGACATCCGCTCTCCTTCGCGAGATTGGTCTGGAAGAACAGAATGGTGTTGCTGGTGCTGAGGAACTGACAGAATACAAACGCGCTTTTTCTTAAGAATGAGAACGACTCCTCACAGAAAAACGGGTTTTTGCACACGGACAACACATCTAAATACCAGGTTTCTAAAATAAACAGCGTTCGGGGTAGCTGCTTTCCAATCTCTAGCTTCAGCTGCCTTAACCCTTGAAAGTGAACAAATTGGATTTGATTATGTGTGTGTGTTTTCTTTTTTCCCTTTTTTTTGGTAAAGTCTTCATTAGATATAACAGTTAACAAAACAACAGTTCAGTGCCAAAGGCTATATTTGTGTTTTATTATTAACAATTCATTTGCCTTTAATAAAATACATTTTTAAATTTTGATGTGTGACTTAGCCAGATTCTCATGAGCTCTTACTGGGCACCATCCGCTGTCACGTGCAGCAATCACGTCCATCTGCACGTCACTTGGATCTCTCGGGGTTTCTGCAGCCCTGTTAGCTCACAGCCAACCTTTTGGACTTCTTTCTCCAAAACCTTCCCTTTTCACTTATGTTAAGTCCTGGTGATCCAGTAGATTTAAGTATGAGGTGGAAGGCTACCATCAAGAGCAAATCCTGTGTGGTGACTCTTTCTCTGCAATGATGTGGAAGATAACATTCGTCAGGCATGTGTGAAAGTAGAGCCCACGGTCTCCTGTGGAGAGCCAGGGATCTGTGCATGAGCTCCTCGGAAACAAGGTGTGTGTGAAGAGCCCTGAAGAACAAGACCTCAGGGAGGGATTTCCCATATTCTTCTGCAAATACATAAGTTGCCTGCTGCACCCGCGTGAGCTCAGGGATGCGCAGTGTCCGTGAGCACAGTATGCTTCTTCAGACTTGCTTGTGGGTTCTGTTGTGCTAGCTGAGAAGACAGGAACAGTACCTATCTATCCCTGTGTTCAAGACTTGTAAGCAGGAGACCAAGGTTTTGTGACGGTGGTTCCTGAAGTGGAGAAAGTGGGGGGTGTTGAACACTGAGGAATGGGCGTCATTTTTCAAAGACCAGCTCTCTCTGTGTAGATGCATCCCCTCAGATCTGCCCTCTGCACAATGTGGATTTAAGATTCTCCAGGCATCCACAGAATTGGGTCTTTGAGTTGGAAGGAACTTTTGAGACGACCAAATCTAATAGTCTCATTTCCCAAAACCTCATCATCCTAATTTGGACCCCTTTTAATACTAGAAGGAGGGAGTCTTCTCTGGACCCATCCAGCACTTCACGGGCCATGGTCTGTGGCACTTAATGCCACCACCTTGCAGGTAGTGACTTTGAGAGCAGTTCCATACTAAAGGACCTACAGGCTTACCTATGCTGTCAGCCTTGGGGAACAAGGTCGCTGGGTGATTCCCACTGAATCCACGGGGGCCCAGGGCCACCTGCCTGGTGAAGAGAGGACACTCAGTAAGTATATATTACACATACAGCTGCAAGTCAGTCACAGAGATGAAAAAGTAGAAATTCACATCTGTCGAAAGCATTGACCAAGATCTCAGACTTACGAAAACAATTACATCAAGGATCCATATTCCTGATTTCCAACCCTGCAGTATTCTTTCTAATGTACCTCATTTCCTCTTCAAAGTTGTACAAAAGGATTATTGAATCTCACTTAAGGACTTCTCGAGTTTTAAATGATTAATCATACAAGTAACACTCTCTGCTTTGGTGATTTCATAAAGCTGAAAAACCTCGTCCTCAAGGACATGTAAAGAGAGAATTGTAAATTGTCTTATATGTATCCATGGACATCACATTTTTCTAAAGATGATGGCGCAATACTCCATACTAGTGGTTACCTGGGAAAGCTCTGGAAACACGTTTGTGGCTTTTCTGAGTGTAGACAAAAGTTGTCTGGGGGTTGACTGGGTTTGGATAAGGTGTGTTGTGGATGAAAACCAGACGTGAACGCGGTTTCATTTCTGCCCCCTCACCCTCTCCCGAACCAGGTATCGTGAACTCTGCTAAAGCACTTAAATGCCAAGCCTCCGTTTCCCTGAAAACACTTGGCCGCCTCTGCGCGGGGAGGAACGTCTGGGAGTCTGCCCTGGAAAGAGAACTGAGCGCTCGGGCGTCTCCTCGAGGGAGTGCACCGTCTGCTCGCCCAAGGAGCACCTGCTGACCCGCAGGACTAGGCATGGGGTGGCCGCCAAGGCCCCAGGGCCGCGCCGGCGCCCCCGTCTTTGGGGATGGAGCACTGGAGAGCGGGGCCTATGGTGCGAAAATTCGTCCACGTGGGAAGTGCTTTATCTGAGTTTGGGCCGCGGGGCTGAGGGGGTCCCAATAAGAGAGCGACTCCTTCCTGGCCTGGCCGGGGAAGCCCGCCGGGCAGCGGTGGTATTTCAGGCGCGCCCAGCAGCGCTGGAGGGAGTCCACAGGGGCTGCGTCGGGGGTGAAGCAGCCCAGTCGGGGGAGAAGCAGCCCAGGACCCAGGAGCAGAGGAAGGCAGCGCGGAGACTCCGCGGTCGTTCCGTGTGGACAAACGGCGGGCTCACCGGTTCCCTCGCTGGTTCCTACGTCAGAGATGTGTAATCCCTGCCTTTGCTCAATTTAGAAAATGTACTCAGTAAAGCCATTGCAATGCATTTCCGTTGGCGAAGCCGGCCAGCGGGCGGGCTAGACCGGCCTCCCTCACGCCCACCGCTCCCGTCCCCCGAGCAGGCGAGACCTGAACCGGGCCGTGTGTGTGATCGGAATCTGTCGGAGACAGGCGAGCACTCATCTGGATAAATACTAAGTGCGGGAATAACAAAAAGACAGAAAAGTACCTGCTCAGAGACCTGTCAGAGGTCTTGACACTCACACGTTACGGATGCTGTGGAATCGTCCCGGACCGAGGCAGGGAACCTCACACCTCGCTGTTCCCGGAATGGTCCTGTTTAGTTCTCCTAATGAGACTCCTAATTATAGTATGTCCTTTGAAAACCAGTAGCAAGTTATCACTGCAGCGTCTTCCAGCGAATGTTAGTGAAAACCGTCTTATCCGTAAACACTGGGCGGGGCGCAAGAGGGTGTCTGGAAGTGTAGGAGGTACGGCCCAGAGGCCCGAAGACGCTGCTCGGGGCACATCAGGGTAAGTTCTGGAAAGGCACCGTGTGGGGTGCACGCGTGCGCGTGGGGCTCGGACAAGATCTATTAAACATGTTGGCAGAGTTTTTAGATTCAGAGATGGTTATAGCAATAAGAATTAATAGATGGGGGCGCCTGGGGGGCTCAGGGGGTTAGAGCCGCTGCCTTCGGCTCAGGTCGTGATCTCAGCGTCCTGGGATCGAGGCCCGCATCGGGCTCCCTGCTCAGCGGGGAGCCTGCTTCCTCCTCTCTCTCTCTCTGCCTGCCTCTCTGCCTACTTGTGATCTGCTCTCTCTGTGTCAAATAAAATAAATAAAATCTTTAAAAAATTAAAAAAAAAAAGAATTAATAGATGAATTGGTATGAAATGAGCAAGTGAGTTTAATGAGACATATGAACTTATTTCACGACTTTGCATAATTAAATCACAGCTAGATTTTACAAGAAAAAAAGGAGAAATGTGAATTACAAGAAGAAAAAAAATCTGTCCTATACTTCTTTTGAGTCACATTGCAAAGCACTGAAATGGTACCAAGATTTGTAATTATGACTTATTAACCAATAGAGTCCCTTGGAACTTAAGTTGTACTTAAACACAGAACATAGTCTTCTGTGTCCCCCCCACCATTCACATGTGGAAACGGAACCCCTAATGTGACCGAGGTGGAGCCTTTGGGAGGTGGGACCCTTGGGATTGGGATTAGGGACCTTATAAAAGGGGCCCCACAGAACATGCCAACCCCCACCACAGGTGAGCCCACAAATCTGAGATGTGGAAGAGGCTACCGAATTGATCACACAGGCACCCTGGTCTTGGGCCTCCATCCTCCAGAAGTGTGAGGAATAAATAATGGTTGTTCATCCATCACCAGGTGTGTGGTATTTTGTTAGCAGCCAGAATGGACCAGATGAACTGAGACACCAGGATTGTGTCATGGGCTCTGTTCTTAAACAGGAAGGGACGAGGGACAGGAGTTGGCAGGGAGGTTGAAACTAAGCAAGATTCATGCCCCTAGCCCACAGGGAAGTAGACCACTTTGGAAATTAAAAGAAAGTGAATATGGCTATCTGGTAGGAAACAAACAGAACCCATGTTAGGCATGTCTATTTAATGGTTTATACTTTGGGCAATGCACGGAAACCCCATGCTTTAAATGAAGAATTTCTGTACAAACATTATTAGTAATAACCAAACCCTATGGAGCACCTGCATCTCACGTGCTCTGCGTAGTACTAAGCACTTTGAGTGTCCAGGGCATAAGAGAATGTTGGGCACATGGCACCTTTGTAACTAACCAGTTTCCTGACCTTCATGGCTTAGGGAACCCACCTTTCTCCTTATCGGGGCTGATAAATCTGCCTTACATCCTTCTCCAGATCATTGTGTAAATAAAGTTTTCCTGATAAACAAGAAATGACAATATTGATTGGGTTGTCTGTTATTAAAGATCACCATGCCAGGTAATAAAGTGGAAAGGTTCTAGTAACCCTTGACAAATTCTTTCATGTCCCAAGCACACATTATGTCATTTAATTCTTACACACAGCCCACAGGTGTAGGAATTACTGTCCCCACTTTACAAATGAGACGTCTGTGGCTCGGGGTTCTAGATACCTTGTTTGAATTGATCAGGTAACTGTGATGGTGGTAAAGGATTTGAACCCATGGCCACTAGACCCCAAGCAGATGTTCTCTCCTCCTCACCATGGTGCTTACAAGACAGGACAAGCTCGGGCAGACCTGAAGGGGCAGAGATGGGTAGCCCCCTGCAAACACTGATCTCCATCCTCATTGTCCAGCCAATCTGGAGTCATCTTTCTAAATGTCCACATGCCCTTTACTAAAAACTAGTAAGAAATGAGAAGACTGAGCTTTCTAACTATTTTTAAACATGCTTTATAATGTAATTTCTCTTTTTATTCACTTGAAATGAATGAGACAGTCTCCCGGGTTCAGAGGATGGAGAACGCAGGACTGTAGACTCTTGCTGGAATTTGTGGAATTAGCGATGGCCTCCGCACTGTAGCCTCAGGTGTGGAGCCTTTCAAGCAGGTGGATGTAGGATGACCAAAGAGAGGCTGGTGTTTTGAAAACATAGCTCTTTGTACTGTCCCCGGGGCCAGCTCCATGGGGCTACCAGGTGATTCAGGAGCTTTGGGTTTAAAAAGAAATCTTGGTTCCAACAGGCAGCACCTACTTCAAAAGGCTCCCCTGAATGGTCCCTGAGCATCTCCAGTGGCTCATCTTGCTTTGCTTGTGTTCTCACTAAAGCTCCAGCCCAAATACTTCACTTCTCTGAGGACACTGGGGAAGGGGACACCCGGCAAGGTGGTTGCCTGTAGATGGAAATGTGGGTGCTGCAAATAAGGAGACCCCTAACAGGATCCAGCTCCAGTGAACATTTCTCATGCAAGTCGAAGACAAAAACAGAACAAGCTCTGGCCATTAGTATCCAGCAGGAGAGAGTTCTGTCTAAATCCGTTTGTCAAAAATGCTTCTCTTTCCTTTCTTTTAACAAAAATGATGTGTGATGTAGTAGTCAGGGTTCTCCAGAGAAACAAAACCAATTAAATATATATGTATCTAGAGAGAGAGAGAGAGAGAGAGAGAGAGAGAGAGAGAGCGCTATCGATGGATAGAGTTAGAGATGGATAGATAGATAGATAAATAGATAGATAGATAGATGACAGATAGCTGATAGATACAGATAGAACTCGTGTGATGGTGGGGCTAGAGAGCTGGGAAAGTGTTGTTGTGGCAGTTTGAGTCCAAAGGCAGTCTGCTGGCAGAATTCCTTCTTCCTTGGGGGAGGTGAGTCTTAATTCCATTAGAGGCCTTCAACTAATTAGTGGAGGCCCACCCACCCTGGGGAAGTAATCTGATTTATCCAAAGTCTACTGGTTTAAATGTTAATCTCATCTAAAAAAAGTACTTTCAAAGAAACATCTCGAAGAATATTTGGCCAAATATCTGGGAACAGTGGCCCAGTCAAATTCACATAACTTTACCTCCTTGTGTGTGGTTATCATCTGTATTTAAGTGAGGACCTCCATTGTCTCCTAAATTTGCAGAAACCATTGAGCTGTGGTTCTTTTCATCCACCCTCTTATCTTCATGAGGGAAGAAAACGCTCCTCACAATGAGCCTCGCACAGCTTCAGAGAATGTGTGTGCGTATAAAAGCATCTTGTATGGAATGTGAGCCAAATTCCTCACACAGACCAGGTGGTTCACAGGTAAAATAGGCTTAGTCTTAACACACCTGCTTATTAAAATGTTTTTCTCTTGGAAAAAAATAGATCCTCTCACCCATGTAATTTTATTTCATTTTCTTTTTTTTAGCCAAGCAAAACAGTGTTGCAATAGAAAATATTGCAACTTTAAGTGGGACATCAGAACACGGAAAATAGGAGGTTGGAGACACACCAAAGCAAATGATCAACACCCCTGAGAATCTTACTAGCAAAATCCACTGAGGTTTGTTACATTTTAGGCATAAACCCATTATTTCAACATTTGCTATTTTTTGCAAAGAAGCTGCTGTCTAATCGTCTGTGAGATCCTGATAGAATTCCTGGAAGTGCACAGGGCTCAGAGTTGCCTGGAGCTGATGAGCTCGCCCTGCTGCCAATAGCATTCACTGCACTTTGCAGCCTCTCTCCAGACCGGAAGGGTTTCTTATTTAATTATGATACTGCAGGGGCTTGTCAGCCAAAGAAGACCTTCATAGCTTTAAAACAAAGAGGTGACTGACCTTAAGAGTCTTGATTACAAAATGAATTGAAAAGCCGGAATCTTTTGTTATGGGACCGCTCAGCCAGAACCATCCTCTTCTCCTTTTACTTGAGCTGCTCTCAGCCCACGCCAACACTGCTGCCTTTTCACAAAGTCCCTTGGCCTAGACTCCCTTACCCCATCACTCACTGCACCCATCACCCAGGCGCCCGGAGCTGGGGACACGAGGTTACTTCCCATCTTCGTGGTCAGTGTGGTCATGTGTTTTGAAGTGAGAAGCATAGTGACCCACTACTACAGATCTGTAGGGCCGTGATAATAGATGAAAAACAGTAAAAAGATGCCCAAGCTCACAGATGTTAGACTACAGGAGCAGTAATATATCGGACACAAATTATCGGAGATTATGGGAAGAAATAAAAATAAATAAAAATGAGCTTTCTCTGATGTTCATTCTTGACGTGTATATTCCCTTTACTGTCTCAGATTTCAGAACAGTTTCAGCAGCTGAGCCTGGGTAAGGAAGTGAGCTGTCTGTGTCATGACTCACTAGGGCTCCAACCCCATGGCGAGCACTCCCCCTGAACCCTCCTCAAGGCTCCAGCCCCTAATACCTTAACATTGGGGTTTAGGGTTTCCACGTACAGGCTTTGCAAGGACACAAATATTTCCAATGCAATTTTGCCGTGCATTGAATCTGTAGATTACTTTGGGTAATATGGACATTTTAACAATATTATTTCTTCCAGTCTGTGAACATAAAATATCTTTTCACTTATCCATGTCTTCAATTTCTTTCATCGATGTTTTATAGTGTTCAGCGTACATGTAGATATATGTATATATATAGTGTTATGTCATCTGCAAATAGTGACAGTTTTACTTTCTTCTTGCTTCTTTCTTTCTAACGTGGATGTCCTTTATTCTTCTTTCTTGCTTCATTGTTCTGGCTAGGACTTCCAATTCTGTGCTGAATAAAAATAGCAAAAATAGGCATCCTGAAAGCTTTTCCTCTAAGAGTATGATGTTCCCTGCAGACTTATCACATCTGGCCTTTATCATGTTGAGGCTCATTCCCTCTATACCTACTTTGTTGAGAGTTTTTATAGTAAATGAATTTTTAATTTTGTCTAATGTTTTTTCTGCATCTATTGAAGTAATCATATGATTTTTATTCTTCATTTTGTTAATGTGCTGTATCATGTTGATTGATTTGTGGATCTTGAACCGTCCTTGAATCCCTGGAATAAATGCCAATGCCATTCCCTTCTGGCAGCAGCCGCAAAAACCAGGGCACTGGATGTGAGAAATGGAGCCCCCCTCGGGAGTTGCTGGCACTCTGGAGCATGGACAGTGCTCCCTTCTGAGATCTCAGGAAAGGTGCACAGTCGGCCTTTAGCTATTATTACAATTATTTGATTTAATTGCATTTAACTATAAGCTTGTCCCTCAGGCGGTAGCTGTCAGGATAAGCCAACAGACCTCTTTTCAGAAAGACCGAGCACCTAGGACTGTTGTCTCTTTTTTGTCCTAAGGGTGGTAGCTGTTTAAGAATAATTTCCCCATCGGTTGCATCCTGTGGGACCCATGAATGTCAGTCATGCTGGTCCTCAGAGCCAGGGAAGGTGAAGCTATTCCCTGACAGCAGCCACAGAAGCCAAAGCACCAGACGAGGGTTCAAGCTCCTTTTTGGAAGAGGCCAGCGGACAGTAGTGAGTCTGCTGCAGAGCACAGACTGCATCCACTGGCCAGTGTCACATGTCACGTGAGAGCCCCTCTGTAAGCTTTGGTAAGTGTGCCAAACCAGAAGTCCACCACCCAGCTGAAATCTCCTGCACAAGCAAATACACATCTCCCTCAGAAAGACTGGGGTGTACGCCAGTCAGCTGACTGCGCCCTGGGACGTTTAGTCTTCCACGAACTGCCTCTCCAATTGTTACAGCCCGTGGGACCCAGGCATGTGAGCTCTGGGGCTCCGGACTGGGCGATCAAGGGGCATTCCTGGGGCGGCGGCCACGAAAGCCGAGTCAGAGCACTGGGTGTGTGTGGAAGCTCCCCCGTGGGAGATCCTGGTGCTTGGGGTGTGGTGGTGGTGGTTGGTGGAAGCACCTGCTGACAACAGGATAAAAGAAAAAACTAGAACAGAAAACAAAGAAAAAGAGGGGTGGGGGATGGTTCCCACCAGCGTTTGCAGGGTAGTCGGAGAGCCAGGTTGGGCCCTCACCAGCCCGTGTCCCTGGAGAGCACCGCAGCAGGTTCCTGCCCATCAGACGAATGCTTTAGAATTGGGAATGAGTCTGCGTCCCATAAAGTCTGGGCACTTTTCAAAGGGCTAATTCTGTGCTGGGTCTGGGACAGGAGCGTCTGCATGGGAGCTCATCAGGACACGTTCCTCAGTCCTCCACGACCCCCGGGTCCCGTGGACATGAGCCCCGTTGGTGCTGGAGGTTGAACTGTGTCTTCCTCCCCAAAATGATATGTTGAAATCTTAAACTTTGGTCCATCACAGTGTGACCTTACTTGGAAAGATGTTTACTTGCAGATGTTAGTTAAGATGAGGTCGTTCTGGAGTTCAGCGGGCCCTCATCCAACGGGACTGGTGTTCTTCCAGAAAGACACAGCCACGCAGGGGAGCCCGTGCCGTGACAAGGCAGAGACTGAGTGCGCAGCTGCAAACCAGGCAGTGTGAGGGCTGCCAACAGCCAAGAGCACAGCAGAGTCAGGAAGGATTAGCCTACAGGTTTCAGAGAGAGCCTGGCCCTGCTGACACCTTGCTTCCAGGAATGTAAGCTGCCCCGTTTATGGTCCTTTCTTAAGACAACCCTGGGAAACTAATGCTAGAGATACCATGGTCTATGCGAAATCATACCACATTCTGGGCATTACGTTTTTGTTTTTCCCTCCCAGTTAACAAGTGATTACGGGACTGACCTTTGGCACCTTAGAAATATCCTTCCCAGCAAATCTTCAGTGTATGACTTTAGTGCCCATTAATGATTGATGATCCTTGACTGAATCAATTATTTTCTCTTGGGTTGAAACAAGGTGTTTTCCAATCCTTCCCACATTCACTGAATTATGCTTTCTGAAAGGATAAACCTTTCCTTGTGACCTGAGAATGAGCTGCTCTGGTTCTGCCTGAAAAGTCAGGAGAAACATTTGGGTGTCACCAATGATGATGCCAAGTGGCGTGCCATCCCACCCTCCCGCTCCCACGCGTCTGGGACACGGGGGTCATCAACACAGCACGGTGCAGGAGGGCACACTGAGCACCCACTTGGGACCCAGTAACTGTCCTGAATGCGGCCAGAGGAGCAACTTCAGCCTGACTTCTCTGCCCTCCATATGTACCCTGCTTTGTCTTGGGGACCCGGTTGTTTTCTGGCAAAAGTAATTTCAGGTAACTTTGTCCTTCCCTGACCTAGACTTTCTCCACCTTTTCTCAGTTCCCTAGAAAAAACAATTTTGATCCCACGGGGTCCCTCCTCTAGCTTCTTAGGATCTTCTCTTTTAGGGACTTGGGTAGAGAGAGCTAGTAAAGATTCTTTTCACAAAAGATCCTGAGGTCGGAGTCCTATTTCCTATTCCAGCTGAACAGTCTGGGATATTTCTGCCCTTCCTTGTTGCTCCACCCATATCGGGTTTTCTCTCTGCCACTGGCAATTCAGGTCCTCAGAACGTGAATACAGATTCTTATGTGTTCTAGGCGATAAGCTGCCATTTGTTCTAGCTTATTTCTGCAATTTCTTCAGACTCATTTTAATATTTCCTTCATAACCCTTTTGAATATTTAAAGTTCCTTCTTATTTTTTAATCTTGTTTTATTGCTCTTGTAAACAGTCTCTTGTGTTTCCTACCAGGCGATAAGAAGATCTATTTTAAGAGTGCCTACACACTTATTATTGGTGTATCTTCCAGTTTTATCGAAACATTTATCCTTAGGAAAGATTCCTATTTATCTGCATTCAGATTTTCTGTGGCAACGTCCAACGTCCTTGTTGTTGAAGAGCCATTTCATGGTTTCAGATCTCGCATTTAGGTTCTTAATCCATTTTGAGTGTATTTAGGTGCGTGGTGTGAGAAAACAGGTGGGAAGGCAAACGGTGCAGCCACTGTGGAGGACAGTATGGACGTTCCTCAAGAAGTTAACCATCAAACTACCTGATAATTCAGGAATCTAATTACCTAAAGAATACGAAAACACTAATTTGAAGAGGTGCATGCACTCTGTTCATTGCAACATTATCAACAAGTTATGGAAGCATTCCAGATGTCTGATGAATGGAGAAAGAAGAAGTGGCCCAGATATACAATGGAATATTACTCAGCCATCAGAAAGGATGAAGTCTTGCCATGGGTAAGGACAGGGACGGGGCTAGAGAGTATTATGCTAAGTGAAATGTCAGTCAGAGAAAGACAAATACCGTATGATCTCATTCAGATGTGGGATTTAAGAAACAAAAGAAACAGAAAGGAAAAAAGAGAGGGACACAAACCAAACAACAGACTGTTCCCTACAGAGAACACAAGGACGTCACCAGAGGGGAGGGGGGCGGAAAACGGGATGAGGATGAAGGAAGCACACATGGAAGTGTGGAATCACTGCGCTGCACCCCTGAAACTACGTTAACTACACTGGAATTAAAAAAAAAATAAAAAGTTAACAAAAGAGCTATTTTCGGGTTTTGTTAATTGCATTATGGTTTGCAACTCCCATCTGCCTTTCCCTTTTCTTTACATGTAGCGATGCCTCCCAAACTTCTCACAGGAAGAAAAAGCCCACCTGTATTGATCGTAACACTTAATATGTTTCTCCTGTTTCATCCTTTAACTTCCTTTCTGTCCTAATTTTCTTCCTGTTTTATATCCTGCCTCCTTGCAGATTGATTATTTCTTCTCATCCCACTCTCTGTATTGGTTTCTCTAGTGTCTGCAGTAATTCTTTCTATTCATTATTAAACTAATTTTAAAATTCCTGCTTCACTTGTCAAATGTAATTGGAATCAACCTTTTAGTATTTTATTAGAAAACATAAAGAACTTTTTGTATTTATCGAGTTCCAAAATAACTTTAAAAAACTTTAACTTTATTACCTTAACACTTCAAAATTAATGCTACTATCCGAACTCATTTAATTTTTCCTGATCATAAATACAATATTTAACATTAACATTAACATACAGATCCTTTAATTTTCAAGACCGATGATTTCAAAATACACCTATTTTGCAATCAGTTTTTCAGTTCTTTGTGACATATGTGAAAATGTCCCCATCATAACAAAAAGTTTATGTCCCAAAGACCTCAATTTTACAGCTCTGTGTTGTAAATTTTGGAGTGTTCTGACCCTGACCTCGACTATTGGTTAGAGCATAAAAACTGCATTTGAGGGTGTGATGAAGTTGAATGGCACTGAAATCTTAGCCTTTTAAATTGACAATATGTTGAAGACCCCAGCATTGGAGAAGGAATTACCTTCATGGCTCATCAATCAGGAATGTCTGTAGATGTCCAGCGTGTTTAAGTTTGCTCTTTGGGGTAAAGTAGTGGGAGTAATGGGAGTAAATAACCCTTATAATATGCAGCTCTGAGGCAAACGAAGACACCATGAGCAGGGGCAGAGAACACTGCCCAGCCACCCTGGTGATGCCACCATGGCCACTTGCACGGGGTGCTTGCTGACCAGATCAGCAGTGGACCACGCACTCAACCTAAAACATTTCTCAGACCCTCCAGCAAAACGTACTGATGATTTGCACACATGCCGCTTTCTTTGATCTATAATCCAAATGATCTTTGCTCCAATATCCAGAAGGGAAGACAACTGGTTTCTGCCGAAGAAAACAGTGTTTATCTGCCTTATCAGTGAAGGCAGTGATGATATTTAAAAGTAATAAACTGTGTGTGCAGAGAAAATGACTTAGCTCCCTGTGGTGTATTCAGTGAATTATACAGTAAACTTTCATTTGCGGGGAACATATTATCTTTTACACCAAGTGGTGGGATCTCAAGCAGTGATTATAAGACATTATTTTATACACTTTTCACTGTCGTCTCTTGGTTTCAGCTTAGAGGATTGGTTTATCAGTGACACATCACAGCAAATTAATAGGTACAGATAAAACCTTCCATAAATATTCATTACACCTCATTACTGCAAATTAATGAGATATTTTTAAATTAAGCCCAGTCGCATTTGGTGCTGAGGATCTTGTTTTAATATATGATGCTCAGAGATAAATGGTGGTCATAAAAACGATTGAGCTCATTGTGGGAAACTTTTAGCTAGGCTTTTTTTAGTAGCAATTTGGTTAAGCCCTGACTACTGTTTTACCTGATTTTGGAAATTGTGAGACTTTTTTCTTCCCAAATGAAGATTTCATGTGTTTTTTTCTTTTTCTTTCTTTCTTTCTTTCTTTCTTTCTTTCTTTCTTTCTTTCTTTCTTTCTTTCTTTCTTTCTTTCTTTTTTTTAAGGTTTACTTATTTATTTGAGAGAGAAAAAAAGCATGAGCAGGAGGCGCAGAGGGAGAGAGAATCTCCAGCAGACTCCCTGCTGAGTGCAGAGCTCCATGGAGGGGCTGGAACTTAAGACCCTGATATCATGATCTGAGCTGAAACCAAGAGTGGAGCACCTAACTGACTGAACCACCCGGGCACCCATGTGTTTTTTGTTTTGTTTTGTTTTGTTTTTCCATTGCATTAGGAACCTGAGCAAATACTTCTGGTTTTTTTCAAGAAAATAAATGCATACAGTTGAGGGTAAATTCTATAAAGCAGTCAGAACTGGTTTGACTCTCGCGGAGAACTATGTAGTCATCTAAATGGCCGCTAAGTTGGAGCTATGCCTCTATCTGAAAGTGCCTTAGGTTGTACTCTATCAGTAAGCTCACACCATGAAGGCTGTCACTGCCTGCTTAGAATCTGAGAGGAGCTTGCAGATTCCATTCGAAGTAGATCATTTTAAGTACCTTTCTTCTTACACCCTCTCTCTAGAGAGTTATTTTATTAGAAATCCTCACCACTTCTGTTGTTTCTTGATTTGTTCCGAAGAGTTTATAGCATTCTTGCATTTCTGAAGTTGCTACTCTAGCATAATGTTAGCTCCTCTTTATGAGCACATCAGTTATATTCTCCCAGTCAAGAACCACATGGACACCATAGCCACACATAGGAATAGATCAACAGTTTCAAGCTCATCAGTAATTAAATCCATCCTTCCATCACATCTATGAAAGATTCGGTTGTCTAACTGACTTGATTCTTTAGTTCATCCACACCAAAAAATAGACTTAGCCAGAATAGGAAAATATCCAGGGTCAAACACTCTAAAACTTAGCAGGAAATCCTCTGAACTCTTTGTGCCTTACTTAGTTTCCTCACCCAAACATGGAAGCTATTTTATTAGATAGTACATAAATTAATCTCTAGCTATAAAATCACATGATTCTAACTACATTTTATATTAATGTTTTCTAGGAAATGTAGTTTCATACTATGTAAATGTACTACTCTGATGTCTCTGAACAAAATGATCTTCACTGTTTAGATAAGTATATGTATCCCCTCATTAATTAAATTTTCATAGTGTGCTTCTCTAGAATATAAGCATATGAGAGAAGCCGTGCATGTTTATGAACTTCTGTGTCCAAGGGACTCAGGAAAAGACCAGAAACACAGTAGGCATCTCCAGACTTGAGAATAAGCAGGTGAAGGAATCCACACAAGATTCAAATATAATTGCATGCAGTCTCTTCTTACAAAGCATGTATGATTAAGTGGGAATGGTAGAAAACAAGCAGCTACTGTCCAGGGAACTGCATGGTGACTGTTGTGAAGGTCATCAGGAATACAGAGAGAGTGGAATCAGCTGAGACTGCAAGCTTCCCTCTACCCCAGGAAAATGCCCTCAGGGAGAAGGAGGTTGGGTTTAGAAGAGCCAAACACTTGAAATTCAGACTCAAGGGTTGGAAATCTAGCTTAAGAGATGTCTTGCTTATTCTTTCCCTCTGTTGCTTTGTTGTAGAATCAGGATACTTGATACAATGGGAAAAATAATCAGAGTATTTGTGGAATGCTACTGAGTACGTAGATCAATTTGGGGGAACCAGCACGAACACCAACCACTATGTTGTCTTATGCAAGGACATGTTTTATCTTTTAATTTGTACAAGTTTTCCTTAATGTTTTTAAATACAAACTTCCATGCTTTTCCATAGTAGTCATACACGGGTGTTTTTAAAATGCATTTTTTGTCAAATATACATTTTTCTATAGTAAATATAACATTTTCAACACATTTGCTACTTGGATATAAAAATCCAGTGACCTTTTGATAATAATCTTATATCGTGGAACCTACCACAACTGTTCTACTCATTTCTGGAGATCTGTAAATAGCATTTGGGGGACTCCTAAAAGGACTCTCATCATCTGTAAATAATGGCAATTTTGTTATTTTCTCGCTCAGCTCACATACATTTCATAGATTTTCCTATACTCTTTGCTTACTAGAAGACCCGTATTCATTTAACAATAAATGGGGAATGGGGACATTTGTACTGTTCTGGCTGTATTAAACATTTTGTGTTCTGTTATATCCTATTGTATGTTTCCTGTAATTCCTTTATCAGGTTACAAGGTACTTTTCTCCTCCTGGTTTGCCATGAGATTTTATTACGTGTTGTCTTCCATTACTTGGATTTGGAAATTCATGCTTTTCAAGGAAATTCTGCATGTTGCCCAGGTACTAAAATGCACTGGCATATGTTCTTCATAATAGTCTCTAATTTTTTCAGTCTTTATTACATGTGGGAATAATTGTCAATTTCCATTGGTAATATTGGTTATTTGCACATTTTCTCTCTTTTTATTTTTTCTTGGACAGCATTGCCAGAGGTTTGTCAATTTCATTACATTTTCAAAACAACAAATCTGGCATTGTGAACCCTCTGAATGGCATCTTTGTTTTCTGTTTTATGAATATCTGCTTTTATAGTTATTACTTCCTTTTTCCTACGTCTTTGAGTCTATTCTATGGCTATTTTCCTTACTTCCTGCACTGAATGCGTGACCCATTCGTTCCCAGCCTGTTTTACTTCCCAGCACAATATGTGTGCTTTAAATAGCCTTTTAAGACCCTCTTGAGCTTTATTCCCCCTCTGCCCTGCTGTTTTTGGTATGGTATGGAGTACTTCTATTTTTATTTATTGAAAGTATCTTATAATTTCAATTATTATTTCACATACGATCTATGTTATTTAGAAATATGCTGTTAAGTTTCTAAATATATATTTTAGAGCTAGGATTCTCAAAACATGCTTTCCTGACCGGCAACATAAGCATCATCGGGGAGCTTGCTAGGAATGTAAGCCCTGGGCCTCGCTCTACACTGAGTCAGAAGCTAGAGCAGAGGCTCCCAGGAATGTGGGTTTTAAAAAGCCCTCCTTGAGAAGCTGATACTCACTGAAGAATCATAGTATTTATTTGAAAAACAGTTGCTTGGAGGCAGAAAATATACTGTGAAGGATAGTGACATTTTCAAGTTGCTTTGTGCCTAATTGGCATATTTCTTTCGTCCATTTTCATCGATATTCCTGTGTGCTTCTGAAGAATATGTCCCCCACAATCCCTGGATGCGTGAACGTCGCATTTATGACAGGAGAATGGTGAATTATGTAGTTTCAAATCTTCCAGCTCCTAATGTTCTCTACAATAGATTCTCTCAATCATGAGGAGAAGGTTTGAAAACCTCCAGCAGGATGGATTTTCTCATTTCTCATCGGTCCTTTTTGCTTCATAAATCTTGAAGGTGTATTTTTCCATACTCTTACATTTTTTAAAAATGATTTGACAAAGATGTAATTTACATATCATAAAACTCGCCCATTTAAAGTTTACAATTCAATGAGTTTAGGTATATTTATAAAGTTAATTTCTAGAAAGTATATCTTACAAAACTTTGTAAGCTTTAGTACATTTTATAAAATGTTTTTATAAACTTAAATCTCATCATAATAATCCAGTTCTGGAACAATTTCATCAACTCACTTCCCATTCCCTCCCCCAAAGCCCTAGGTAGCGATTAACCTATTACTTGTCCCGAGAGATTTGCCTTCTCCGGATACTTCATATGGAGAGAATAATACAATATGTGGGCTTTTATGACTGGTTTCTTTCACATACTAGAAGGTTCTCAAGGTTCATCCCTGTTGTAGGATGCATGGTATCCCATCCTCTTCTATGTCAAATAATATTTATTGTACAGATATGTCACATATTGTTGACTCACTCATCAGTTGACAGATATTTGGATTGTTCCCATGGGGGGACTTTCTGAATGGTAACACTATGACAAACAGGGTACATATTCTTTGGTGGACGTATGTTTCCATTTCTCTTGGCTGGTCAGTGGAACTGCTGGCTCACATGAGACTATGTTTAACATTTTGAAGAAGCACCCCACTGATTTCCAAAGCCTCTGCACCACAGAACAGGGTTTCAACTTCTCCACATCCTCAGTACCACCTCTTTTTGCTTATAGCAAATCTAGATTATGTGATGTGGCACCTCCGTGTAGTCTTGCTTGTGTTGTCCTGATGACTAGAAGTGTTGGGCTGTGTTGAATATCTTTCCATGTGTTTATTAGCCATTCATATGTCCTTGGAAAAACACTAAAATCTTTTTCCTTTTTTAAAATTGTCTTGTCTTTATCATTGAATTTTATGCTTTATTTGCACTTTTTATATCTTCTAGATACAATTCCCATATCAGATATATGATTTTAAAATATTTTCTCCTATTCTGCAGGGTGTTTTCATTAGATAGATAGTGTCCTTTGAGCACAAATCTTAAATTTTTAGGAAGTCAGATTCATCTATTTTTGTTGTTGTTGTTCACATTTTTGTGTTAAATCTAACACTCAGCTGTCAAATCCAAGGTCATGAAGATTTATCTCATTGAATCCTTCTAGTAGTTTTATAGTTTATTAATCATTAAATATTTATTAATATTAATAATATAATTACTAATAATGTTGCTGTGTGCAGTGTCCTTTACATCTAAACTGGAACAAGGTTATGAATCATATTATTTAAATTTTTCCCATCTTTAATGATTATTTTGAATACTTATTCAATCATTTTGAGAGAGAGAGCATGGTATAATCTCTCCATAACATTTGTGGATTTGTCCATAGCAGTTTTCTTTTTTTTAAATTTTTGCTTATATATTTTGAAGCTATTAACTAGTCGCCTACAAATTTAGATCTATTATGAATGTGGATTTAATACTTTTTTTTATTTTTTATCACTATGATATGTTTCTTGCCTCAAGTCAAATCAGTCTATTATTTTAGCTATATCACTTTCTTTTGATTAATGTTTGCAGGATATAAACTTTCTATCCACTTATCTTTATCTTTATATATCATTATATTTAATCTGTGTCTACACAAACTAAGACAGACTATAAACACTAATAATTGGTTACTAGATTGGTGTCATAACCAAGTAAACCCTGATCAAACCTAACATCTTTCTATCAAGAGTATTTTCAATTCAGGTGTAGGTCCAATAATTTATTAAAAACATTTGTTGAGCATCTACTTCCATAAGTCTTCAGTGACTACAACAGACACTGTCACTTCTCTCATAGAACTTATAGTAAAATACATTAGTATGGTACATCTCTTTGTCAGTGGTTAATCATGTCTACTTATTATTATTTTTGAGTTGCAATTGCTATGTTTTCACATCAACGTTTTTTTCCCCTTAAGTTTCAAGTTTTTAGTTAACATATAGTGTAATGTCAGTTTCAGGAGCAGAATCCAGTGACTCATTGCTTACATACAATACCCAGTGTTCACCACAACAAGTGCTCTTAATACTCATCTTCCAGCTAGTCCATCCCCCATCCACCACCCCTGCATCAACCTTCAATTTATCCTCTATTATTAGAGTCTGTTTTACGGTTTGCCTCTCTCTGCTTTTTTCCCCTATGTTCATTTGTTTTGTTTCTTAAATTTCACATATGAGTGAAATCACACGGGATTTGTCTTTCTCTGACTTATTTTGCTTAGCGTATACCCTCCAGCTCCATCCACATTGTTGTGAATGGCAAGATTTCCTTCTTACGGCTGAGTGATACTCTGTTGTATATTATACCACATCTTCTTTATCCATTCATCAGTCAATGGACATTTGGGCTCTTTCCATCATTTGCCTATTGCTGATAATGCTGCGATAAACATAGAGGTGCATGTATCTGTTAGAATCATTATGTTTATACCCTTTGGGTAAATACCTAGTAGTGCAATTTCTGGATTATAGGGTGGTTCTGTTTTTAACATTTTGAGGACCTCCAAACTGTTCTCCAGAGTGGGGGCACCAGTTTGCATTCCCACCAACAGTGTAAGAGGATTCTTCTTTCTCCACATCCTCGCCAACATCTGTTGTTTCCTGACATGTTAATTTTAGCCATTCTTACAGATATGGGGTGACATTTCATTGCAGTTTTGATTTGTATTTCCCTCATAATGAGTGACACTGATCATCTTTTCATGTGTCTGTTGGCCATCTGTATGTCTCCTTTGGAAAAATGTCATGTCTTCTGCCCATTCTTTAACTGGATTATTTGTCTTTGGGTGTTGAGATTGAGAAGTTCTTTAAATATTTTGGATACCAGCCCTTCATCAGATATGTCATTTGCAAATCTCTTCTCCCATTCCAAAGGTTGACTTTTAGTTTTGTTGATTGTTTCCTTCACTGTACAGAAGTTTTTATCTTGATGAAATCCTAATAGTTCATTTCTGCTTTTGTTTCTCTTCAGTCAAGAGACATACCTAGTAAGAAGTTGATTTGGCCAACAGTAAAGAGGTTACCATTTGTGTTCTCCTCTATGATTTTGATGGTTTTCTCTCATATTTAGGTTTTTCATCCATTTTGAATTTATTTTTGTGTATGTTGCAAGAAAAATGGTTGTTTCCTTATTTTCCATGTGGCTGTCCAGTTTTCCCAACACCATTTGTTGAGGAAATTTGTCTTTTTCTCATTGGATATTCTTTCCTGCTTTGTCAGAAATTAGTAGACCAGAAATTAGTTGACCCAGAAATGGATTTTGTATTCTGTTCCATTGATCTATGTGTCTGTTTTTGTACTAGTACTATACCGTATTTTTTTAAAAAAAGATTTATTTGTGAGAGAAGGAAAGAGAGAGAACGTACATGCACATGAGCAGGGGAAGGGGCAAAGGGAGAGAGAGAATCCTCAAGCATACACCCCACTGAGCGATGCAGAGCTCACTTCCAGAACCCTGAGACCATGACCTGAGCCTACATTGAGAGTCAGCTGCTCAAACAGCTGAACCACCCAGACACCACAATACCATACTGTCTTGATCACTATAGCTTTGCAATATAACTTGAAGTTAAGAATTTGCCTTTCTTTTTCAAGATTGCTTTGGCTAGTCAGGGTCTTTTGTGGCTCCATGCATATTTTAGGATTTTTTATTCTGGCACTGGGAAAAATGCTATTTGTATTATGATAGGGATTTCATTAAATCTTCAGATTGCTTTCTGTGGTACAGACATATTAGTAATATGTGTTATTCTACCCCATAAGAATGGAATGTTTTTCCATTTCTTTGTGTCATCTTCCATTTCTTTCTTGAATGTTTTACAGTTTTCAGAGTACAGATATTTTACCTCTTTGATTAGGTTTATTCTTAGGTATATTATCGTTTTTGGTGCAACTGTAAAAGGGATCAATTCACTGATTTTTCTTTCTGCTGCTTCATTATTGGTGTATAGAAATGCAACAGATTTCCATACATTGATTTTATATTTTGTGATTTCACTGAATTCATTATCAATTCTAGCAATTTTTTAGTGGACTCTTCTGGGTATTCTACATAGAGTATCATGTCATCTGCAAATAGTGAAAGTTTGACTTCTTCCTTCCTGATTTGTATGCATTTTATTTCCTTTTGTTGTCTGATTGCTAAGGCTAGGACTTCCAGTACTATGTTAAATAACAGTGGCTAGAGTGGACATCCTTTTCTTGTTCCTGACTGTAGGGGAAAGGCTCTCAGTTTTTCCTCATTGAGGTTGATATGAGCTGTGGGTTTTTAATGTATGGCTTTTATGATGTTGAGGTATATTCCCTCTATACCTACTTTTTTGAGATCTTTTTTTTTTATCAAGAATGGATGTTATACTTTGTCAAATACTTTCTTCTGCATCTATTGAGAGGATCATATGGTCCTTATCCTATGTTTTATTTTTTTATTTTTTAAAGATATTTATTTGTTTGACAGAGAGAGAGAAAGAGATCACAAGTAGACAGAGAGGCAGGCAGAGAGAGAGGAAGAAGGAAGTTCCCTGCTGAGCAGAGAGCCCAATGTGGGGCTTGATCCCAGGACCCTGAGATCATGACCTCAGCCGAAGGCAGACAGTTAATGACTGAGCCACCCAGGCGCTCCTACCCTTTGTTTTATTAATGTGGTAGATCATGTTGATTGATTTGCAAATATTGAACCACCCTTGCAGTCCAGTAATAAATCCCACTTGATCATGGTGAATGGTTCTTTTAATGTACTGTTGGATTCAATTTGCTAGCATTTTGTTGAGGATTTTTGGAACTACGTTCATCAGGGATATTGGCCTGTAGTTATCCTTTTTTAGAGGAATTTTTGTCTTGTTTGGGAATCAGGGTGATGCTGGCCTCATAGAATGAGTTTGGAAGTTTTCTTTCCATTTATGTATGTATGAATGGATGTATGGATGGATGGATGGATGGATGTATTTAGAATAGTTTGAGATGAATAGGTATTAATTCTTCCTTAAATTTTTGGTAGAATTCCCCTGGGAAGCCATCTGGCCCTGAACTTTTGTTTTTAGGAGATTTTTGATTACTGATTCAATTTCTTTGCTGGTTAGTATCCTATTCAAGTCTTCTATTTCTTCCGGTTTCAGTTTTGGTAGTTTATATGTGTCTAGGACTTTATCCATTTCTTCCAGACTGTTCAATTTGTCAGCATATAGTTTTTCACAATATTCTCTTATAATTGTTTGTATTTCTTGTTTTTCTTGGTGATTTTTCCTCTCTCATTTGTGATTTTATTTATTTGGGTCCTTTCTCTTTTCTTTTTGATAAGTCTGGCTAGGGGGTTATCACTTTTATTAATTTTTTCAAAGAATCAGCTCCTGGTTACATTGATTTTTTTCTATTGGGTTTTGCTTGGTTTTTTGTTTGTTTGTTTGTTTGTTTGTTTGTTTTTATATCATTTATTTCTGCTATAATCTTAATTATTTTCCTTCTTCTGGCTTTAGGTTTCCTTTGCTATTCTTTTCTAGTTCCTTCAGTGTAAGGTTAGGTTGTGTATTTGAGATTTTTCTTGCTCCTTGAGGTAGGCCTGTATTGCTATATAATTCCCTATTAGGACCTCTTTTTTTTAAGATTTTATTTATTTATTTGAGAGAGAGAGAGAGCATGAGAGGGGAGAAGGTCGGAGAGAGAAGCAAACCTTATTTGTCTTATAAGTTAGGGTCTTCTTTTGTCTTGCTGCTTTAAGTACTTTTCTTTATCTCTATATTTTGCAAATCAAGTGCAATATGTCTTGGTGTTAGCCTACTTTGGTTGATTTTGATGGGAGTTATCTGAATTTGGATCTCTGTTTCCTTCCCAGATTAGGGAAATAATTTCTTATATAATAATCAGAATAAATCTTCTGCCCCTTTTCTGTCTCTCTCTCTCTCTCTCTTTTTTTTTCCCCCTGGGTCTCCTATGACACAAATGTTATTGCATTTGATGGAGTCACTGACTTCCCTAAGTCTATTTTCACGATCCAAGATCTTTCTTCTCATCCTTTGATCAGGTTCATTCTTTTCCATAATTCTATCTTATATATCACTTATTTGTTCCTCTGTTTCTTCCATCCTTGTAGTCATTACATCTAGTTGGTTTTGAATCTTGGTTATTGTATTTTTTTATTTTGGCCTGACCAGTTTTTTAGGTCCTTTATCTCTGCAGTAAGGGACGGCCTGATGTCTTCTATGCTTTTCTCAAGCTCACTAGTATCTATATGATTGTTGCTTTAAATTCTGGATCAGGCATATTACTTATATTTGTTCTGATTAGATCTTTGGCTGTGACGTTTTCTTGTTCTTTCTTTTGGGATGAATTCCTCAATCTCAACATTTTGTCTAGGCCTTTGTTTTCTTCCCTGTGTGAAGAAAGCCTGTTATGTTTCCTGCTCGTGAGAGTAATGGCTTTATGAAGAGGTCATATAGTCTCCAGGGCCTGGTGCTTCGGGAAGCGTTTCTGGTGTGTGCAGTGTGCATGCAGGAGCTGTGTTATGGCTGCTCTATCCTTCAAATAAGTCCTCTGCAAAGTTTCTCTCTTCCTGCAGTGGGGAGTGTTTGGACCTTGGCCAGTGCATGATGAGTTTTAACTCGGTGTGCTCTGATCTGCTTGCTAAAAGAGATCTGAGGCTATTTACATGAGAGCTGAAGCTTTGCAGAACTCTGTGGTCAGTACACATGATATGTATGTGGGTCTGTGCGGACTTCTTGGGGGAGGAACTTGCTTCTCTGGTTCTCAGGCACACTTGGTGGGAAAAAGCAGTACCAGCAGATTGCAGGGCCATGAGTCTTGATGTATACAATTAAAGCAGCCAGTTTGGGCATTGTCTGCTTACTGAAGTTGGTTTATGCTGATGGGTCAGGGAGAAAAAGGCACCAGCCAGCTCCTTTGCCCCAGAGAGGGGAGTTCTTGCCTGCTACTGTCAAGGAAGCCTTCTCAGAAGAGCAAATAATTTCCCCTAGTGGATCATAAGTATTTTTCAGATCCCTGTTTTCACACTGTCTGGGTCTGTGTTACTTGCCTGCCTGGAGCAACACAGTGCACTTTGGCCACTATCTCACCCAAATTGGCTGAGGTTTAAAACTCCAAGCTTTAGGGACCTGGTGTAGCCGGGACCTGTGCTAGTCCTCTGGGAAACAGCCTCACCAGGCTGGGATTGATGCAGGTTTGACCCAAAAAGGTGGTCACACCAGAGTGCAGGAATGTGGGGTGTGGAGCAAAGCACACTAAGCAACCAGTGTCTGGGTTGGCTGCCCTCAGCAGACATCTCTGTGCCCATGCTGAGGGGCAGGGGAAGGAAATGGCACTGACCAGCTCCTTTGTCCCTGGAGAGGCAATGCCGCCTCTCTCAGATGTACTCAAAGAGGAGGGAATTCTCTTTCTCAGGGCATCTCTGGTGATCCACAGTTCCTGCTCTCTGGGTGACCTGCTTGCCTGCTCTTCAGGAGAAGCCACACTGTGGACCTCTAAAACTCAGTCTTTGGAATGGCTGGGTGGCTCAGTTGGTTAAGCAACTGCCTTTGGCTCAAGTCATGATCCCAGAGTTCTGGGATCGAGTCCCAACTCTGCGGAGAGACTGCTTCTCCCCCTGACCTTCTTCCCTCTCATGTTCTCACTCGCACTCTCTCTCTCTAAAGTAAATAAATAAAATCTTTTTAAATAAATAAATAAATAAATAAATAAACAAGACGCCAGTCTTTGAGCCCTGCTGTTTGCAAACACTCATGAAAATCAGTCAGTTTGGGGGGTTCTCCCAGTCAGTGGCTTTGAGGAAATGTTTTCCTGGTGCAATGCCCTGTGTACTCTTCTCTCCCTGTCTCTCTCACTCTTCTCCACTACCTGGGATCATTCCCTCCACAGCACCAGCCACCCATTTCTACCCCAAGCTGTGTCTCTTCACCTGCTACCTTGCATAATGTGGTCTCCTCTCTCCCTCTAGTTATGCAGTTTTTTCTGTCAGTCCTTGGAATGATTTCTTGGTATTCAGAATGATTTGATATTTATCTAGCTGTGTTTGAGGGGTGAGGCAAGCCTAGAGTCCTCCTACTACTCTGCCATCTTAGCTACCCCTTCCTTTCCCATCAACTTCTAGTGAGGAGAAGCCTTGTGTGCTATCATCTCTGAGTTTGGTTTGGTTGAAGATCATATGAACACTACATCATTCAGTTTTTCCTCTTTCCACTTTGCCATCCAGATTTTCAAGACAAAATATATTTTATGGTAACAGTATTATTATTATCTGGATCCTATATGTGAATTATTTATGTTAAATCCTCATTATAATCCCCAAACAATATTCTGGAATGCTGTGGATGAATTAGCGATTGTACATGAAATCAATGGATCTGTTCCTAATATTTCAGAAGTTGCCTAAATATCACTGATGCCCTCTTAATTAATGTGCTGTGTTTATGTTTTATTTTGGTAATCAACATATTAGTGTGTAATTATAAAATAAAAGTAATATTTAAGTTATAAATATAATAAAATAATTATAAAATAAAATAGATTATAAAATATATGCAATATTTGCTTTGTTTTCTTTGTCTTGGTGGGGAACTGAATCACTGCAATCTTAGTGTACCCTCCTTTTTCTCCCCATAACGTATCAAGTTTGTCAAAGACAAGTCTTCTACCTTCAAGATTCAAAATATAGTCCTTTCAAAACTAGATATAGCATAGATAATATTATACATGAAATATTACAAGAGAAAGTTATGATACCCAGAGTGAGGTCATATAGAAACAGTCATAGCAATTAAAGAAAACTATGCTGGTAGGCAAAACACCACTTTCATATTTCAGTGCAATTGGTTTAGGCAGTCCAGATTATATGCATGAGAAATTTAAATTTCTGGTGATAAAGGAGCTCACTTAGAAAACATTATCTAGACAATTCTTTTTGAAATAATGTTTTTCCCCAAAGCCCTTCACCTACTACTTAAGTCTGTAGAACATCCTATCAAAGTCTAGAAAACTTTGTTCAAGAATTAGCTACAGGCTTACTCTCTACCAAGCTTACACTATTTTTCAATATCGGGGTGTCCCTAATGAAGGATTAGAAGGAAGTAGTGGACAAAACACAGTCTTTGAAGTCAGAAAAATTGGATTCTGACAAAGACTCACTAATGTTTAACCATGTTACATTTGGCCATGGTTAAGAGTATTTGAGGGGTCAGGACCATGGCCCAGGCGTGTCCCCTTCTTCCTGGGCGCAGTATATCACATGGTCTCAAAGTCACTCCACCTGCTCTTCCTCCACTTACCTGAACAGATACAATGGTCAGCTTCCATGCCTGCCTCTAGATTTGCAGGGTCCACACAATCCTCTTTGTATTTATTTTATTAGCTCTTACTTGGAAGAGTAAGGTTTGGATTTTAGAATAGACTTTATCACATGTGCAGATTTTGAGTCAGGATCAATATGAGAATCTATTCATGGGTTTGATACGTGCTGGACTCCTAAATGGATTAGGATTGCCTGAGATCCAGTAAAGCCTACTCTCTGCTTGCCTGGCTGGAAGCGCTCTTTTGAGATTTGGGGACCTCTTCTTAGACTTCTATCTGAGATAGAATATTTTCTGCTCGTCCTTGAAAATAATAATGAAAAATTGTGTTCAAGTTTGAAACAATGGATGACTGGCTGGGGACGAGACATGAGAGAACATGTGTATGCGTTTCCCTATTTGGTGTCACAGGAATATTCTATCAGACAGGTGGGGAATACTGTGCATGCGGGTGGGTGTGGAGAGGATGAGTGCTTCATACTTAAGTGAATTCAGAAGCAGCTTTTCAAATTACTCCCGGTTGCAACCATGGCTAATTAGAGATTGTGACTAGTATAGACAGCTTTCTGCTAATGTAAACTTTTAAATAGTAGGAACTCTTTGGGATTAAAATATTTTTCATGTTTCTAAAGTTGTTATGCTCTACATCTTGCCTTCTCTTGCTGTTTATAAATCTATCAAGGTTTAAAGCAGATTCTGCCTTGCTTTTAACTGATTCCTATTCTTCAGGGTTGTCAAATCTGCTAAAATTCATCGTATTGCTTCTTTTTCATGCCAGACAGTAAATAATGCTTAAAGATTTAAAAAATCTTATAGGAAATAAAGGGTTCGATAGATCAAGTAGCCCCAACAAAATGCTATTTAGTGTTTTAAAAGTCAATCAGTCAGAAATATTAAATTTTCCTTTAAATACAGATGGACTTTTAGATGGAGAGAACAGAGGTTTTGAAAATGCTTGAAGAGTTTTGCCAATCCAAAAGATATTCGAAAGCTATTTTCAGTGCTTGCTAAACGGTTGCTTTTCTCAGATTTGCTGATAATAAACTGTAGCCGTATGTTGACATCTCTCATTTGTGGGGAGGAGACACATGTAAAGAAAAGGAAAGGGAGACTGGCTGGCCAAGAGTGGAGAACAGGAGACTCATGCCCCACAGTGTGCTCGGTCCCACTGGGTGCACCTGAATGTTGAGCCGCATTGCAACCCTCCAGAGCCTAGCAGCCAAGGTCCATGAGGCCCCTCACCCAAAGACCAATGATGAATCTGCCCCATTTTCTCCATGACTACTTTCTCTTCGTGCCGCCTTACTCTCCAGGCTTACTGCCATGTCCCGATTTCAACTAGCGCAGCTGGGAGAGTGCAGCAATATCTGATGTTTGACCAGCGTCTTCTGAAAAGGGGGTCTACTAAAACAGCAAGGTTGCAGAGCCTGGAGAAATAAAAGGAAAAGGAAAATTATGTCTATTTCATTTCTCTTGGTGAACAGGCTGGGTGGTAAAAAAAACATTGGAGGAAACGTAAACAGAAATGAAACACAATGAGAGAAAAATTAGTGCGTCCTTTTGGAAGGCACCAATGAGTCTTGTAGAAACAGCTGAGTTTCTTACTGCATTTTATGTTTGCATGAGTTTATTAGTGCCTGTGTTTCAGAGCGATTTCATTCCACTATTTCTTCTTTGCCTTAGGCCGTGCAGTGCCTCAGAGCACTGGGCTGTTTTCTAGATGTTATTATGTACGCGACTACTTGCTTTGGATTCTGAGCCTGATACGCCGAGGGAGAGGTTTCTTTGGACATATTGTAGAACGTGTGTGTTTGATGAACAGAGCATGCCCACTGTCTCCAACAGATCTTTAAGGAATGCATGTGTATACACTGCTTACAAAGCGTTAGTATTCAGTTCACTTTTTATATCTCTAATGTTTTAAGTTTGTAAATCTGTTTCAGACTGCTATGGAATTGCTATTGTAATGATCAGCACACAAGCATCGAAGTCTGAGGTATCTGGGTGTACAGCCTGGCTCAATGACACTGTGTGGCCAACTCCTGATCCCTGTCTGGTGGCGTGTAATCATTTACATGCTTGTGTTTGTTTTGTATGATCCTTACTAGATAGCAGTAAAATTTACTTTGGTAGTTATCATTAGAATTAATAAAGGCTCCATTTAGGAAAGTGCATACATGTATGCCGATAGGTAAAAATGCACTCTGTATATTTTCTATTTTTTGTGTAAACACAGGTGATACTGTTAGTCCACTTTCCACTACTATGTAACAAGGATCCCTCTCTTCCACCCCCAGTAAGTCTCTCTCTCTCTCTCTCTCTCTCTCTCTCTCTCTTTTTAAAGATTTATTTATTTATTTGTGTGTATGTGTATGTGAGAGGAGTAGAATGGTGGGTCCCAGGGGCTGGGGTGGGGCGCAGGGAGTGGTCGTCTTACGGAGTTTCATTCTGCAAGATGAAGAGTTCTGCCGGTTGAAGGCACAATGGCGTGCATGTAGTTAACACTACCAAACAGTACCCAAAAATGTGAAGGGGGCAAATTATACGTTTTTACCACAATTTGTCTTCACTTTATACATATATTAAAAATTATTTCTGGTGAAATTGTTAGGTTAGTGAAGTCATTTAGGAAGGTGAGAACACAGTGTCATGCTAAAGAACACGAATTCTGAAGCCCAAACACGTGAAGCCTGACTTTGATCCTGATCACTCCCCGTAAGCCTCGACCACCTCTCTGCTGTGTCTCACGCAGCACCTCCCCGTCTGTAAGCTGGAGATAACAGCGCCTCACGAGGGTGAGACTTTGCACCACAGAACACATCATGAAATGTTGAGAAGAGTGTATCACACCTGTTAAGGGTTCAATAGATTTTTATTAAAAAATGGTAACAATATTTTTAAATGGTCTTTATAGATCTTATGTATCACACATGTTTTATATAAGAGTAAAAACATAACCAAAAAGAAAAGTCTGTGAGACTGGAATTCGCTTATTAAGACTAAGGGGGGGGCGCCTGGGTGGCTCAGTGGGTTAAAGCCTCTGCTTTCGGCTCAGGTCATGATCTCAGGGTCCTGGGATCGAGGCCCGCATCGGGCTCTCTGCTCAGCAGGGAGCCTGCTTTCCCCTCTCCCTCTGCCTGCCTCTCTGCCTACTTGTGATCTCTCTCTCTCTCTCTCTATCAAATAAATAAATAAAATCTTTAAAAAAAAAAAGACTAAAGGGGCGTTAGAGGTTCACGTTTTATGGCTAATTTTCCAGTGTGCTTACTTGTGTTTAATACCAGGAACTGGGGATTCCCTTCTTGCTCTTCCATTTCACAGAGGCAGTCGACGCAAGTGTCTCAGGTGCAAGGGCTCTGTTGTCCAATCGTCATGGAAGCAGCACGGCATGCACTTTAGGAACTATTGTTTTATATTTTATTAGCATTTCTTAGTCTCTGTTTTGCAATATGTCTGCTTTTTTTGTTTTGTAAATAAAATAGCCCCACTAGTTCATTAATCTCATGTAGCTTCCTGAAGTTCATATGACTGGCAATTTCCTATGAGACCTTCAAATCTGTAGCTTTCTTTGTGATTTTTATTACATTTACTATATTCAACTGAAGTTTACTGATAACTGTTCAAGGTGATGGTTATGGCATATTTTATATTTTTGATATATGGATATATGGACAGGGCATATAGACACAGATAGACAGGACTATGCTTCCAGGCTAAAGAAATGTAGTCATGTTTTAGCAAACACTATCAGCTTTGTAAATTCTGCAATGTCATTCTTTTTATTATTATTATTATTATTATTATTATTATTATTATTATTATTTGCCCCAGGGGTGCAGGTCTGTGAATCATCAGGCTTACACCTTTCACAGCACTCACCATAGCACAGACCCTCCCCAATGTCCATAACCCATCCACCCTGTCCCTACCCTCCCACCCCCAGTAACCCTCAGTTTGTTTCATGAGATTAAGGGTCTCTTATGGTTTGTCTTCTTCCTGAACCCATCTTGTTTCATTATTTTTCCCTCCCTACCCCCCACGACCCCCTACCCCGTCCCTCAAGTTCCTCATATCACAGAGATCATATGATAATTGTCTTTCTCTGATTGACTTACTTTGCTTAGCATAATACCCTCTCATTCCAACCACATTGTTGCAAACGGCAAGATTTCATTTCTTTTGATAGCTGCATAGTATTCCATTGTATATATATACCACATCTTCTTTATCCATTCATCTGTTAATGGACATCTAGGTTCTCTCCATAGTTTGGCTATTATGGACATTCCTGCTATAAACATTCAGGTGCATGTGTCCTTGAGGATCACTACATTTGTATCTTGAAAGTAAATACCCAGTAGTGCGATTGCTGGGTCATAGGGTAGCTCTGTTTTCAACTTTTTGAGGAACCTCCATACTGTTTTCCAGAGTGGCTGCACCAGCTTGCATTCCCACCAACAGTGTAGGGGGGTTCCCCTTTCTCTGCATCCTCGCCAACATCTGTCAACATCTGACTTGTTGATTTTAGCCATTCTGACTGGTGTGAGGTGGTATCTCACTGTGGTTTTGATTTCTATTTCCCTGATGCCAAGTGATGTTGAGCACTTTCTCATGTGTCTGTTGGCCATTTGGATGTCTTCTTTGGAGAAATGTCTGTTCATGTCTTCTGCCCGTTTCTTGACTGGGTTATTTGTTCTATGGGTGTTTAGTTTGATAAGTTCTTTTTTTTATTTATTTTTTTTATTTTTTTTAGAAATTTTATTTATTTATTTTGGTAGAGAGAGAGAGATTACGAGTAGGCAGAGAGGCAGGCAGAGAGAGAGGGGGAAGCGGGCTCCCTGCCGAGCAGAGAGCCCGATGTGGGGTTCGATCCCGGGACCCTGAGATCATGACCTGAGCCGAAAGCAGAGGCTTTAACCCAGTGAGCCACCCAAGCGCCCTTTGATAAGTTCTTTATAGATTTTGGGTATAAGCCCTTTATCTGATATGTCATTTTCAAATATCTTCTCCCATTCTGTCAGTTGTCTTTTGGTTTTGTTGACTGTTTCCTTTGCTGTGCAAAAGCTTTTAATCTTAATGAAGTCCCAATAGTTCATTTTCGCCCTTGGTTCCCTTGCCTTTGTTGATATTCCTAGGAAGAAGTTGCTGCGGCTGAGGTCAAAGAGGCTGTTGCCTGTGTTCTCCTCAAGGATTTTGATTGCAATGCTTTTCTTGACTTTCTTCCATAAAAGAGCAAAATATAATTCCTGAATACTTGTATCATCACATCAATAAACATTATTGGATATAAATGTCTGTTTAAGAAAAAATTAGGGGCACCTGGGTGGCTCAGTTGGTTAGGTGTCTCTTCTGCTCGGGTCATGCTCCCAGGGTCCTGGGATAAACCCTACGTGGGGCTCCCTGCACAGCAGGAAGTCCATTTTCCCAATCTTTCTGCCCCTCCCCCTGTTTCTGTTCTCTCTCTCTCAAATAAATGAATAAAATCTTAAGGAAAAAAAAATATTTGGGGCCCCTGAGTGGGTCGGTCAGTTGCACGTCTGCTTTTGGCTCAGGTCATGAACCTGGAGTCCCAGGATTGAGCCCTGTGCTGGCTCCCTGCTTAGCGGGGACTCTGCTTCTTCTTTTCCCTCTGCTCCTCCCCTGCTGGTATTTGCTCTCTCTCTTACTCACTCTCTCTCTCAAATAAATAAATAAATTCTTAAAACAAAAGAAAAAAATTAAAATGCAGTTTTTAACATAATTAGGAATAAATTTATTAAATCGAATGATCTTCATGGAATAAAATGAAATATTAATTTGTTAATCATGCAAGAACATAATTGGCGATCATTACCTTTTAAAAAAAATAAGCCTCTAATCTATTCTCAACTGGAATAGTTTGATTACACAAAGTCCTATGATTTAAATTACAATAGGACTATTAGCTAAATGTATCCTTTAATTCCTTAAAATATCTCTTTAAGTGATTTTTGGGTTTCACAAATTAATTACCTGTCAATTGCATAGCATGTAGATTCCTCATTAAAAATGATTTATTTCCTGCCTTTGAACCTCTTATGTACACCAACTAAACAATATTCCTTGTTTTCACTGA
The DNA here is from genome assembly GCA_002007465.1 of Ailurus styani. Lineage (NCBI taxonomy): Eukaryota > Metazoa > Chordata > Mammalia > Carnivora > Ailuridae > Ailurus > Ailurus styani. Next base: position 5,446,585 of record LNAC01000054.1, read on the forward strand.
AGTTAGACTGTCCAGATACAATGAGCATTCTTTATAAATCCACATTTGAGGTCGTCTTCAAGTCTTAAACCTGAAAGTCATAATATCTATTGACATTCTTAATGTTACAAGAATATAAGATGAATAATTCCCATAACATGAAACTAAACATCTCTTACCTGAGTGAGGTGAGGGAGGTCAGGAGATAAAGGGGGTGGAAGGAGATTTTATTTTTAAATATTATGCAAAGGTGTAAAATTACATTTCCTAATAGGTTAAAGCCAACTTCATCAAAGCTTTATAAGCATATAAAACAATTCATATTTCAATAAAAGGCAAACACGTGTATGGGAAGCCCTATAAAAATAATGGAAAATACACGTCTTTAATATGGATTTTAACACAAGGGAACCCTGAATTAATATAAATTAAACTCACCTAATAATAATAATGTGATGTGCTACTTTGCTTTCTCTGAGCCCTCCACTGAAGGCTGGATCAGCTATAGCCTGGTGATTTGGATTCAGTGTGACACTTTGATGTTTTACTAATCTACTTGAAATTGAATTATTTTCCTAATGTTCCTTTGCTTCCCAGAATGTTTTCTTGCATTCTGAGATATATTTCAACAGACCTTTAAATAAGAGAGTCCACAAACTGAAAATAATTGGTGAAAATGTATATTACATATAGTTCATTATATGTAGTAAGTAATAAATAAATAAATACTTATTAAGTGGGTGAGTGAAATAGTCTTACCTAAGCAAAGAAGATCAAGGAGTAGATTTTGCTTAAATCTCATAAGACTCCACAGAACCGAGGGAGGGCAGGCAGGGGACTCCTTCTGAAAAGAACTGGGATGGCCAGCATGGCCACCTGTGAAATTCCTGAATGCCTTAGTCACACCAAGTATCCCCCAAATATTGCTCTGACTGAGTGATTGATCTCACCGCAAGAGCAGGACAGTGATGGGGGAAGCCCATGAGTTTCCTGGCTAACCCCCAGTCTGTCTCCTAGAAATAAGTGGCTCGAGAGAAGGGTGAGTAGTGAAGACTCAGGGCTGATGCTGGTTGGGAAACAGTACCTTTCAAGTCTGAGGTGATCAAGTCTGAGGTGATGCCTCTAAGGCATGTAACATGCTCAGTACTGTTGACACATATGTCATGGTTCTTCTGTTTCAGGCAAATTCGATGGATTCAGAACCAAATTGCAGGAATGGGAAGAATATCTGACCATTACACCTGATGATCCACCTTGTATCCTCTTCTGTGACTTCATGCTCTGCTTCTTTTGAGGACATCAGTTCCCACAAGAAGAATACTTCTGGCAGGGGACACCACCACCCCTATCTCCCAAAACTGGAAACTGACCAGCTTTCTCATTCTCTTGACTTGACTGCAATTACCAAACCTGGTTATTGAGAGGAAGTAGCTTCTGCTAAACCAGGTAAAGAAGGAAGACTGTCTGGACACCATGGAGTCCTCTAGGGTGTACTTCTTTGGTACTTTGATATGATTAAAAAAAGAAACTCACAAGAATGTGCAGCAACCCTATACCAACTTGGGCCATTCAGCAAAGAAGTTTTGCTCGGTCTCACCAGCTAAAGAGCTCTGGTCAGCTGAAATACTGGCTGAGGGCAAAGGACATATGAACGTTGGTGGTCACCATCGAAAGCCATGCCTCTGGATCATTCGCAGATGTGAGAGCTGTAATATCAGCCTCGTTAGGATGGGTCAGTTTTGCTTAGGACAATACATGAACCTGGAAATCTCAATGGTTTAATACGTCACGTGGCTGATGCCAAGTTCAGTGTAGGTCAGATGGTGCACCAGGGCAGCTGCCTTGTAGGCTTCTTACAGCTGCAGGCATCTGCCACACGTGGATTCCAGACCTGCCACAGGAGCGGAAGAGAGAACACAGAAATTCACCCCAGCGATCATGTGTCTCAGATTAGAAGTGAGTCTGTGGTCCAGAAGCTCACTCTGTGGTCCCGAAGCAATCGCATGGCTCCACCTAATTTCAAAAGGGCTAAAACTGTATGAGAACAAAAGGAGCGCTGTGTTGAGTGAGTGCTCTCACTGCCCGTGTATTTGTCTTTGTTGTGTTATGCACACACAGATGCATACATGCACACATATGCACACATGCACACACATGCACATGCACAGGGCACATGCACACAGACATACATATCCATATAATACATACATATACATACTTATACACATATGCACATACGCACACACCATGCGTACATATACATGAATGTACATACATACACACACATACAATTTTGTCTTTGGTTGCCTTTGGTTGCTTTCAACTCTATGCAAAATAAAACTTGATAGTTGTGATTAACTGTACTTTATTTTTTTAATTTTAATTTTTATTATTTTTTAAAGATTTTATTTATTTATTTGAGAGAAAGAGAGACAGCATGAGAGGGGAAGGTCAGAGGGAGAAGCAGACTGTCTGTGGAGCAGGGAGCCTGATGCGGGACTCGATCCTGGGACTCCAGGATCGTGACCTGAGCCGAAGGCAGTCGCTCAACCAACTGAGCCACCCAGGTGCCCTAACTTTATAATTTAGATGAAGATCACAGGATGTTTGAGTAGCATCGTGTCAAAAGTAGAATAAATGTTTCCCAGAGCCAAACACAAGAAGCCATAGACCTTTGTGGGCATTTGGATTCATTTTGGGTAAAAGGGCAATGGCTTCATATTTGCCAAGAACCAGTGGGGGCCTCAGTGGCCCCCCGACTTCTGCCCCGGATTCCCGCATCCCAGACATTACTATATAGTGTTTAAAGCATACATTCAAGCACCAGCTTACTAATTTCCACTACTTAAGCCTCTCCAGTTACTCCCTAAGTACATTGTTCATATTTTAGATCTTTTTCGCTAGAATACGTACTGTGTTTCTGCTTCCCACATTGAACTTGGAATGCTCCTGTTAAAAATATTGGGAGATCTGGGACTTGAAATCCAATTTTCTGATAAATATTATACTATTTTGTCCCACTACATCCCACTGTATTTGGCATAGAGAAGAAAAAAAATTGCCCATGTGTTAGAGGCCACAAACAAAATTTTTCTCTTCTGTATTTCAGAGATTACAGATACTTCCTTAAATTGATGACTGGCCATTGAGTAGAAATGCATATTGTGAGACTTTACCAGAGGATACTTTATATCACCACTTGCTTAAATTAGCCAATGCAGTGGGACTCCAGCTGTCAGTCATCACTTTTATGGACCTGAACAGATAACTACGTCGTTGACTGACTTTTTGGGAGCCCATTAGGCTCAGATTCAGGAATGAAAGGCCAAGGGGCACCTGGGTGGCTCAGTCATTAAATGTCTGCCTTCCGTTCAGGTCACAATCCCAGGGGATCGAGCCCCACGTCAGGCTCTCTGCTCAGCGGGGAGCCTGCTTCTCTCTCTCCCCCTGCTTGTGTTGCCTCTCTCGCTGTTTCTGTCAAATAAATAACTAAAAATCTTAAAAAAAAAAAAAGAAAAGAAAAAAGAAAGAAAGAAAGAAAAGGCCAGATCTCTTGTCATCTGAACTACACTTCTGGATGCTGAGTGACTGAAATTCAGGAGAAATTCAGGAGAAACCTGTACTGTGTGACATAAGACATTAATACTCTTAAAAAATCCAAACACGAGTTGGTAATGTAACCAAAGTGCTGAAGCTTAGGGTGGAAGTAGAAACAGATCTGCACGTCTGTGGAGGCTTGTTGCCGCACGTGGGGATGAGCCCGCAGGGTCCCTGGGTCTGCATGCGTGCTTCCCGCGGGCAGGGACGGAGCCCGCGGGGCCAAAGTGCGTACAGGTAAGGCGGGGGGTAGAATTAAGGAGTTTAATAATATAACATTTGCTCTGTATTTGTTTCAAAAAAAGATCACTAAGGTTTTGAACATTTTAATAAACTATGTTCCTAGGTTGACAATGTACAAATGAGATTCTTTAATATATATTTAGGTTATGTTGGCAGGGATCCTTCTAAGTGTATATGTATCGGTGCATGTGGTTAGACTTAGCCTATAAAAGCAGAGTTAAAGCCAGGGTCGAAAAGTCTTTTTGTGTCTTTTTATCTTCACTCTTTATAATTGAGTTGCAGCTAAATGGAATTGAGAGAGAACAGGGTTGGTGATAGGGAGCTTCCACATGGATTTAAAGAGAAAGGTGAATCTTATTTATTTATTTATGTTTAAGTTTTTATTTAAATTCTACTTAGTTAACACCCAGTGCAATGTTGGTTTCTGGAGTAGCATTCAGTGGTTCCTCACTTACATATGACACCCAGGGCTCATCACAAGTGTCCTCCTTAATCCCTACTCCGCACCTAACCCATCCCACCCGCTGCCCCTCCAAACTTCCTCGGTGTGTTCTCTAGTGTTAAGAAACTCTTACCGTTTGTTCCCCTCTCCCCTTTTATCTCTGCCCCCTTCCCCTATGTTCATATGTTTTCTTTCTTAAATTCCACATATGAGTGAGATCATATGGTATTTGTCTTTCTCTGACTGACATAATTCACTTAGGGTAATACCCTCTAGTTCCACCCACATCATTGCAAATGGCAAGATTTCATTCTTTTTCATGGCTGAGTAATACTCCATTGTGTGTGTGTGTGTGTGTGTATCCATTGTGTGTGTATATATAAAATATAAAAATAATACAATATAAAATATATAATATATATATTATAACTTCTTTAACCATTCATCAGCTGATGGACATTTGGGCTCTTTACATAATTTAGCTATTGTTGATAACCCTGCTCTATACATTGGGGGCAGGTGTCCCTTTGAATCCCTATTTTTGTATCCTTGTATCCTATACAAAATCACTATTTTGCATACCTAGAAGTGCAATTGCTGAGTCGTAGGGTAGTTCTATTTTTAACTTCTTGAGGAACCTCCATACTGTCTTCCACAGTGGCTGCCCCAGTTTGTAAGAGGGTTCCCCCTTCTCCCCTATTTGTTTCCTGAATTGTTAATTTTAGCTATTTTGACAGGGGTGTAGTAGTATCTCATTGTGGTTTTGATTTGTATTTCCCAAATCATTGTATTATAATAAAATATAATGGCAGAAAGTTGTGGTAAAAACTGAGTACCTCAGTTTTTCAGTAGCTCCCTGAATCCAGATTATGGCGCCTGCTCTATTTTGTGAGTATTTGATCAAGGCTATTGATCTGGTGTCTCCTTTTATTGTAATAACTTTTTCGTATCAGTGCAATGGTGGGACGTCGACATCAGTCCTGAAATATACACTCCTCCTCTGTTTTCTGAAAGACAGCATTCAGGTTTGGCTTCAAAGTTTGATGGATCTCATCCACGAAGGCATTTGGACCCAAAGCATTCTTCACGAGGAGGTTTTAAGAACAAGTGCGATTTCTTTAGTAGATGCAGGACATGCTAGTTTTGTGTGGCTTCTCGCAGTTTTGAGATATGCCTCCTTCAAGAAATTTGGCATAAGGTTAAAAATAGCCTTTTAAAATCATTTTAATGTTTGTAAGATATGAAATGGTAATCTCGCTTTCACTTCTGCTCTATCATGGTACTATGTTTTCTCTTCCATTTACCGGGTAGCAAAGCAAGAGGTGTAGGATTTTACTCACTTTTACTCACATAAGAACCAGTTATGGATTTTTATAAACTTTCTCTGTTGGCTGTTCATTTCCTATTTCATTGAATTCTACTCTTATTTTAATTCTTTTCCTTTACTTAATCTGTGATAAATATGCCCCTTTTTTCTAGCTTCTAACAGTAGGAGATTGTATCACTGATTTGAGGAACTTCTTTCCTAATATAAGCATCAATAACTATAAATTTCCTTTCAACTGAATCTCTGCATTCTATGATTATACACTGATTTTTAACATAATTCAGTTCAAAATATTATCTATTTTTAAATATCTGTATTCATCCCACAGGTTATTTAGAAGTGTGTATTTAATTTCCAAGTATTTGGGATTTTTTTTTTTGATCTGTTTGTGACTGATTTTTAATATACTGTGATTGTGGTCAGTAAATTCTCTCTTTATGATCTCAAGCTTTATATATTTGGAAGGAATTATTTTCTGACCGAGTATAAAGTCTACTTTAGTGAATTTTCCATGTATATCTGAAAAAAATGTATTTATTTTCTGACCTATTATAAAGTCTACTTTACTGAATTTTCCATATATATCTGAAAAAATGTATTCTTCTGTTTGGGGGTTCTGTGTTCTATAAATATTAACAAAGTCAAGCTGGTTTATCGTGTTTTCAGGTCTTTTGTTCCCTGAAGGGTTTTCCATTTATTTGTTCCACAAATTACTGATGGAAGACCATTGAAATCTCTGATGAGGGGTGCCCGGCTGGCTCAGTCAGAGGAGCATGTGGCTTTCGATCATGGGGTCATGAGTTCAAGCCCCACAGAGGGTGCAGAGATTTCTTAAGTAAATAACACTTAAAAAAAATGTCTGACAAGAACTGTGATTTTTTTTTCTATTTGTCCTTCCATTTCTGTGAGGTTTTACTTCACATATGTTGTATCTCTGTTGTCACATATATTTAAGATTGCAACATTCTCTTGGTTTATAAACTACTTTACATCGTAAAATGCTCATCTTATCCTTGTATATATTTCTTGTTCTGGAAGCTATTTGCTCTGATCTTAATCACCTCAGATTTCTTAAGATCAAGGTTTGCATTACATATCTTTTTATTTTTTTAATATTTTTTTACTTTTACTTTTGTATTTTTAAAGATCTTGTTCATTTATTTGACAGAGAGAGAGAGAGAGAGCACAAGCAGAGGGAGCAGCAGTAGGCAGAGGGAAAGGAAGAAGCAGGCTCCCCGCTGAGTAGGGAGCCTGATGCAGGGCTCTGAAGGCAGACGTTTAACCAACTGAGCCACCCAGGTGCCCCTAAATATCTCTTTACTTTTAATGTACTTGTGCTTTTATTGTGAAAGTTTTGTAGACATGATACAGTTGGATCTTCCTTTTTCATTCAGTCTGATAATCTCTGCCTTAAATTTAGATTATGTATAGTTAATTCACTTTTGATGTATTTGGGTTTAAGGCTCCCATTGTATTTATTCTCTATATATCCCATATGTTCTTGCTTTCCTTCTCTTTTCTTATTTTTGTGCGTTATTTTATAGAAACTGTATTTAAGGATTTTTTTCATTATTTATTTTTCATTTCCATTTTACCTGCCTATGTTGACTAATGCTAAGGCTCAGTGATTTTTATTTTTAGTCATCGATTTAGGAAAATTTTTAAAGTTTTTATTTATTTTATATTGAGAGAGAGCACAAGCAGGGGGAGTGGCAGAGGGAGAGAGGACCCTGGGATCATGACCTGAGCCAAAGGCAGATGCTTAACCTACTGAGCCACCCAGGTGTCCCTGATTTACGATTTTTGTTTATTTTTTAAAGTTGCTATTTATTGACCTGAGAGAGAGAGAGATAGCAAGAGAGAGCACAAGCAGAGGGAGAGAGAGAAGCAGGCCCAACACTGAGCAGGGAGCCCAACGCAGGGCTCAGTCCCAGGACCCTGAGATCATGACCTGAGTCGAAGGCAGATGTTTAACTGACTGAGACACCCAGGAGCCCCAGGATTTTTAAAATGTAGATTTAATTTCTGTGATAAATTATGTGATACTTCAAGTATACATGAAGAACCTATTGGCAATAGATATTGTTCCTCCCTCAAATACTGTGCCATTTTTTTTTACAAATCTTTTACTTCTATATATATTTCAAACCCCCAAATATACAGGTTTTTTGCTTTTATGAGTCAATTATTTACTTTCAAATAAAACCTGAGAAAAATATTTTTACATTTTTATGTAAAATGTATTTACATCAATACATAGACCTTTGTTTTTTAGTTATTGTACTCTTTATTTTTATAAGTACTTTTGTATTTCCCTTGAGTATCATTTCTTTTTTACCTGAAATTCTTTCTCTAACATTCCCTGAAATATTTGTCTGGTAAGGAGAAATTATCTCTCCTTCGATTTTGTGGAAAAATATTCTTTCTTTAATTTTTGAAAGATATCATCACTTGATATAGAATTCTAAATTGAAAGTTTTAATTTTTAACACTTCTAAATTAGTATAAACAAATTTTTATTCCTTGTCTTTTTTGGTTTTTGGGGGGAAGCTAAGAAATATAAGGTCATTCCTATAGTTTTCTCTTTGGATGTAATTAATATACACTTTTGCGTGTATGATCTATATATTCTTTTCTGTCAGCCTTAAATACTGTCTCGTTACCACCAATTTTTAGCAATATGAGTATGTTGTATCTTGTTGTTTTCTTTGTGTTTATCTTGGATTTGCTTTGCATTTTGGATTTGTATGTTTAGTGTTTTCATAATATTAGAAAAACTTCACCATCATTTCGTCAAAACATTTTTCTGCCGCCTTACCCCACCTCCCTTCATGTTGTGTGCTAATTAAATACATATCAGGTCTTACATTGTTCTACTAGCTACTAGCTACTTCGTAGATTTTGTTCTTTTTTTTCCCCCCGATTCTTCATTTTGGCTAAATTTTATTGGTATGATTTGAGTTCACTTATTCTTTCTTCAGTGGCATCTACTGTGTAATTGATTTTATTTGGCACATTTTTCATTTCAAATTACAGTTTTCAACTCTATAAGTGCCATTAATTATTTTAGCTTCCATTTTTTCCCTCATGTTCATTTTCTAAAAATTCAAAAATTCATTTATAGAAGCTATTTTAAAGTATTGCCTGATAATTTCATCGTCTCCTTTATTTCTGTGTTTGGTTCTATCAACCGATTTTTTTTTTTTAAATCAGGTTATCAGTCACTTTTTGCTGGGGTGTTTATTTATGCAAGATTTTGAATTTTTACTGTCTTCCTGAGATTTTGGATATAAGCTGGTTGAATGTTTAGATTTTATTTTCTTCCTTTGAGGAGTTTTAAAGTTTGATTTGAAGTTACTTTCAGATCAACTTAATTCTTTCAGTGTTGATCTTAAGGTTTGTCAGAGAAGGTGTAGAATAGCCTTTTCTCCAGGCTATTCTGGAATCTGTGCTGACTGCCTTCTGTATGCGGCAGAAGCCCAGGGCCTGGCTGGCACAAACTCCAACATCTCCCCACCCACTCACCTGTTACTCTCGCAGCCTGTGGCCTCTGGCCATGTGAGCAGGTCAGCCTTCAGCCCAACATTCCATGAGAACCTTACGCAAATGATGGAGTCTTTTCCTTCGTAGCTCTGCTTCCTTTGATATTTGCCACCCAAATTCCAATTTCCACTGCCTCCCTGCTCTCTGAATTCTGTATGAGTGAGAGTGCGAGTCTCTGCTGGGATTCCTCAGTCCGGCAGCAGGGCCGGAACTGTCCTGCTGGCAGAAAGCTGGGACGATTGTTTGACTCACAGCATTAATTTCCCTTATCTCGGGAATTACCATTTAGCTCTGCATGTTGTCCAGTATCTGAAAATAGGTCTTTAATACACTGTGTCCAATTTCCTTATTGTTTCCATAGCACCGTAATCCTCATATCAGTTATTTCTTTAACAGTGGGTCTTTTCAATTATTTATTAGAATAGCACCATGTTAATAATATATCAAGGATGGCTAGGACACTGCATACAATTGCAAATATTTTATTATTTCTATTTTTTTAGCATACATGAAATTTCTGAATGTTTTTCCTAAAATTCCTATGTATCACCTTATATCTTGGAACTTTCTCTCCCACTTCAAAGAAATTCATCTCTTTTATATGAGGGCATTCAATGAAAAAGCCATGTAACATGGCAGGATTAACTTTGTAGCAAATGGTAGATCCGCAACCATTTCACTGATGGGGAGTTACCAAACTTCTGGAGCATGCATTTCTTAACCCTACGAATACCAGATTTCATAGATGAATTGCAATCAAAACGTGTATATCACAGACCTGTACCCCTGGGGCAAAAAAAAAATAATAAAATAAAATAAAATAAAAAAGAATAAAAGAAATGTTTTTATTAACATGAAAAAAAAACCCACCAAAAATGTGTGTAATATTTTGGATGTTGGTTATTCAAAGAAAGTGTTGTCAACAGACCAGCAGCATTAACATCAGCTAAGAACCTGTTAGAAATGTAAACACTCAGGCCACACGCCACACCTACTGAATCAGAGTCTGCATTTTAACAAAAACCCCAGGTGTTCTGTGTGCCCACTGCTGTCACTGTGAGTCACGGTCCATGATTCATAGATCAGAGTCTGTGTGAATGTTCCCAGTCTGGTTCACCTGACAGGAACATATTAGATGCTGCACTAAGAAAAAAGCGTCGTAGAAAAGCAATCTGTGTGCTTGAAAGTGCGTGTGTGAGTCCTCTGGCCTCCTGCAGGCCCCTGCACATCACAGGAGCATCCAGAAGGGCTCCCATGTGTCAGGACTTACCTGCGTTCCTGTCAACGATGCCAGCTGAGAGTCTGGGACTCTGCTCCTTTAAATCTGAGGAGGCAGCAACTTGATCTAGTTAGGGGCAGTTCTTTTACAATGAAATTTGACTTAAATCAGTGGAGTCATCGGGACTTAAGAATACATTTATTGTACGCATTCAACGAGATCTGCCAGCTAATGGGACGAATGGTCTACATCAGTATGTCCCTTTTCCTCCCGTGTTAGCCTGGGAGAGGAGAGATGTTTGGAGAAGCCATTTCCTTCTGTTCTAGAATTTGATAGCAAAGAAAATATGGAAAGACGCAAAACGAGTCATTGAAATATAAAAACAGCGAAGCACCTATCTTAATGGTCCTCCTACGCCATCCCGCTGGCAGGTCTTCATGAAGGTACTCCTTCACCAGACCCTACAGTGCCTCATTCTCCTTGGCTCCAGGTGCACCAGCAAGTGTGAATGAGGTCATACTATTTATTATCTCTTGAGGAAGCAGGTAGATCGTTTTAATCATGTCTATGGCCTAGGGGTAAAGGAAGGAGAGGCATCCTGCAAGACAGGAAGTAATTACAGAAAATTAACTGTGAACAGGGGGAGATCTCTTGCAGTAATCCTCAGTTTTACGTTCATCTCTTTCCACTGAGGGCCAAAGCTACCCAGAGTCTGGGGAAAAGGGACAAAGATTGAGATTTTGAGATGGTGACAGCAGGTAGGTTGTGTAGAATGGAAGGTCTGATCTCTAATAGGCACACATTTGTTTAGTAGCAAATAGCAAAAGAGTAACACTTATGGGGGGAAGTGTACCATTTAATTGTAGATATAGTGCGACTGAATGTTTTTGAGCATTTCACATGGACCTTGATACAAAGACATGACAAGTTTTGTAGACTTATGGATAGATCTGGGTGAAATGAGAAAAAGCAAGAACATACTAAGGATGAGTAAAGAGTATCTAAATAGGAAGTGGGCAAAGACATTACGATTTTCCTTTATGTTTGCCATTTTGTCTTTTTTTCCTCCTCTTTGCTCTTTCTTTTCCTCTTTCATCTTTTAAAAAATATTTTAATCTCTCATCTTTCTCTTCATTAATTTGCTCATTCCTTAACATTTTATTGAGTACATACTATTACACACTAGCCCCTGAGAGCACATTATCGAACAACAGGAAATACATTTCCTCAACACTCATAATGAACAATCTCATGTAAAATATAGAATTAGCCATGTAATCACTTTCTTGAGCGCACAGTCACTAGGTGAGTGAAGTGCTTTGCATTGGGCTCTGATGTATTGAGTGAAGATGGTCAGTGAGGCTTCTGAAATGAGGCCAAGGCATCTTTCACACTGGGAACCACACCTCGCACCTTGGAAAGAGGAAACCTGGCAAACGTTAGCAACAAAACATGATCAGTGTGACTGGAATTCAGAGAAAATTAGGGAGAATGGTGAGTGACTTCAAAGTAGGGTTGAAAAGGAACAATTCTCAAAGCCAAGAAAAGCACTGAAAACATTGTGACTTGGACATGAGGGGGCAAGTGTTGGTAGCCACCTGGTCTAAGTGGTATTTAGAGAAAGTCACTTTTGTTTCAAGGAGTAAAAGAAATTCTTAAGGAGGTCAGTGTTTGTAGGGTACCCTTTGGTGACACTGTGTAATGCAAGAAAGACTGGATTATTCCTTGGACAATGGACAGAGGTACATGGGTTAGAGTATTCGGGTTATAAAGCTGAGAGTATTTACAGATAGGGTGATTGGACATGGCAGGTGAGTAAAGACAGGTGTCAAGGATCACTGCAAGTTTTCTGACATGGACAACCAAAGAAAGAGTGGAACCACTAACCAGATAGAGAATGTTGGGAGACAATGTTTTTGGGACTATGATGAGTTTGCTCCTGGATATGCTGCCATCACAGAGAAGAGATGTTAAAAAACAATTAGTCAATCGTCAAATTGTCCAAGGAGAAGAGATTAAAGCAAACGCCAAATCTGGATATGGGTTATGTTTGTGCTTTGATATGCATGTGGGAGTGTGTGCATGTATGTGTCCTTGAGTTGACTCTTTAGTAAACTGTAGATTATTCTCCAGTGTCAGCTAAATTCTAAGCTCATACTTCGTCTGGGCACATGTGTAGTAGAGCAAAAAGTGGAGTACATATTGTAAAGACAAATAAATTTACATGAGATCCTGATATTTTGTCCTATTTAATATGGAATTTTAAACATATTATATAATCTATCCGAATTTTAGTTTCCTTTTGGACAAAAGAACAAGCAGTTTACCTAACCTTGAGGGTGATGGGAATGATTGAGACAACATATATTAATCACCTAGCACATTGCCAACCATAGAGTCATCTGTCAACCAGTGCTGGTTACTCTCTTTCATTATTCAAAAATTCCTGATACATCCTCAAGAAGAAAGATCTGACTGTGGAGAGTTTAACCTACAATTTCAGCAGAGATACTCACTCCCCTGTAGACCAGGTAGGCTCTCACTGCACGGGTCCCACTCCTGCTCACAGGCTTTGCCTCTTATGCTTCTGTAGTGCCCCAGTCTCTCTAGAATCTCCCCCAAGATGATTCTTGTAAGTGTGAGATTCACTGATGACTGAATAGTCAGCCAATATGTTTAATCATGTCTTAGAGATTTGTTTAAAGCAAACACTTTCAAACATTGACCATTACCCCATGACAATCGAAGATGAAGAGGCAGGGCATAATGTCTACGAGCATCCACTCTTGTTTGGAACATGAAACCCAGAGACCGTTCCCTGTATTCAAGCATTCCGTTGAGAAATAACATGAGTTTTAAAACAAGAAGTAGTGCTATGGACAAACAGAGATAATCTTTAATGTTAAAATGGTCACTACATCAGGAATATTTAACAACTTAAGAATGTAGAAACATCTAAAATATAAACCAAAATACATGAAAAAATTTTTAACATAAATGAAATGAGAAAAGGAAAATTCAGTGATAAAGGTTAGAGATGTTAATACTGACCTCTCAGTAATTGATAGAACAACTCAACAGAACATCAGAAAAAAATGTAGCATTCTTGGGTGATGCAATTGCACAATTTGACCTAATTAACATTTACAGAACACCTATCCCCAAATTGTATAATACACGATCTTTTAAAATATTTGAGAAGTCTCCAGGATAGACCATATGTTGAGCTACGAAAGAAGTTTCAATAAATTGGGCGCCTGGGTGGCTCAGTGGGTTGGGGCCTCTGCTTTCGGCTCAGGTCATGATCTCAGTGTCCTGGGATCGAGGCCCGCATCGGGCTCTCTGCTTGGCGGGGAGCCTGCTTCCTCCTCTCCCTGTCTCTCTGCCTGCCTCTCTGCCTACTTGTGATCTCTCTCTCTCTGTGTCAAATAAATAAAATCTTTAAAAAAAAAAAAAAAAAAAAGAAGTTTCAATAAATTAAAATAATTAAAAGTCTATAAAATATATTCCCTGATCACAATGAAATTAATTTAGTGATCCATAGTTGCAAGAAATCTTGGAAAACTACAAATATGTAAAAATAAAACATTATAATCCTAAATAATCCATGAGTCAAATATTAAATAACAAACAAAATCTTAAAATGCTTCAGTATGGATAACAGCAACATGATATATCAAAACATGTAAGATGCTGGTAAAATAATGCTTAAAAAGTTGTATCTTTAATACCTATATTAGGAAATAAAACAATACTAACCTAAGGTAGATTCCATCTTAAGAAACAAACAGAAGGGGTTCCTGGGTGACTCAGTCTGTTGAGTGTTTGACTCCTGATTTCAGCTCAGGTCATGATCTCAGGGTCATGAGACTGAGCCCTGAATCAGACTCCACTCAGCACAGAGTCTGCTAAAGTTTCTTTCACTCTCCTTCTGCCCCTCTCTCCCTAAAATAAATAAATAAATCTTAAAAAGAAAGAAAAAAAGAAACAAATGGAATACAAGACAAAACAAAACAAAAAGCAAACTAAATCCACTATAAACAGAAAAGGGTATATAACATAGAACCAAAAAGCAACAAAATAATAAAGATAAACTGATAAGGAAAATCAAAGTTGATTCTTTAGAATCATCAGCAGAGTTGGAAGATCTTTAACTAGACTATTCAAGAAAACTAGGAGAAACAAACTACTAAAATCAGGAATTAATATAATTGGAAATATTGTGAACAGTTTCATGTCAACAAATGAGAAGGCTTAGATGCAATGGAGAGATTCCTACAAATTACTGAGCCACTCAAAGAGAATTTAATTTTGTGAATGGATCTTGACAAGAAAAAGAAAATCGTGATTAAAAATTTTTCTCCCACAAAAATATGAGGCCCAAATGACTTCACTGGAAAATTCTATCAAATATTTAAAGAAGAAATAATGCCAGTTCTTCCCCAAAATTTTTCAGAATGTGTAAGATGAAAGGACACTTCCCAGTTCATTCCATGATGCTGTCATAATCCTCATACCAAAACCTGACAAAGAGATCACAAGAAAGACTATTACAGACCAATATCCTTCATAAACATACTCACCAAAACCCTCACAAAATACTAGAAAGCCACAATCAATGGCACATAAGAAAGATTATGTACCATAACCAAATGGATTTCTATTTGGAATGCAAGGTTAGTTTAACATCTAGAAATCCATTAATGTAATATACAATCCTAACAGAGTAAAACATGAAACAAAGCACAACCATAGCAGTAGTTGAAGAGAAAACATTTGAATGAAAGGTCTGTTTTATAAAGGTATTAATTCCATTGATGAGGGATCACCCCCTTGTGACATGATCATCAAGGGCTCTACTTCCTGATACCTTTGCCATAGTGGTTAGAAAAAATGTTGACAGGACATAAATATTCAGACCATAGAACACTGAGGAAAAACAGTGCATACTGTTATGGATTGAATTCTGCTCCCCCAAAATTCATATGCTAAAAGTCCTTACTGATAGTGCCTCAGAATGTGACCTTATTTGGAAATAGGATCCTTACAAAAATAGTCAGATTAAAGTGAGCTCATTAGCATGGGTCCTATCCAATATGACAAGTGTACTTATAAAACAGAAATTTAGATACAGACACACAAAGAGGGAAGGCAATGTGGATGAACCCAGGGAGAAGGTGGCCATGTGCAATTTCATCAAATTCTGGAACAGATTCTCCTTCATAGCCCTTGGAAAAACCAACCCTATCTACTCCTTGATTTTAGACTTTCAGTCTCCAGAAGTGTGAGACAATAAATTTCTGTTGTGGAAGCCATTCATTTTCATGTGGTCCTTTGCTACGGCAGCCTGTAAGTTAATATGCATATCATATGTCAGATAAAAGCTTTGAGTGTAGACGATATAAGCATGCTTACAACTCATTCAAAAGATGACAAAGAACAAAAACAAAAAGTGGGCAGAAGATGTGGTATGAAAAGGGGTTCAACATTATTAGTCATTAAGAAAATTTAAGTTAAAACTGTAGTAAGTTACCACTGTGTTCCTGTTGGAATAGTTGTAATAAAAACATCAGACAATACCAAGAAGGGAGAGACTGAACGTCTCAAACATTACTGGTGGAATGTAAAATAAAATGTGGTTTCTCAATAAGATAAACATAAAGTTGACATATGTCACAGCAAATGTACTTCAGGAGTCAATCGGATGAAAATGTACATCCACAAAAGACTCATACACAAAAGTGAGCAGCATTATTCATAGCAGCCAACAAGTGGAAACCATCCAAATGTCCATCAGCTGGTGAAAGGATAAACAAAATATAGCCATATGGCCGAATACTACTCAGCTTTGAAAAGGAATGAAATACTGATAGATAGATATGCCCTGAAAGCATCTTGATAGCTTGGCTCAGTCTCATGACCTTGCTTTTGACCTTCTCTTCCTGCAGGTGCTCTCTGCACAGATCTGTATCTTAGCCCTACACTCCCAGCTTCGCGGTGGTGGTCAGCTCTGCCCTGAGATAACACACCTCCCTAGACACATTCCTGCCGGCATGAGGTCCTTCCAGCTCCGGCTGTGGGATGCATTGGTGCCCAGGGATCGCTGTTTTCAGAGAAGGGAGAAAATCTTTGGTCTGCGACACAGAGATGGTAGCATCACCCCTAATGGGTGACCCAGCAATGTTTCAGATTCCTGCCTAAGTATCAAATGTCTATCTAAATAAATGTATGGCCTTACTTTTATAATTCAGTCCTGCCAGTTCTAGTCTTAGCAGAATATGTCCAGGTTTTAGTTAATTGACACAGTGACTTTACATTGCTGTATAGCTCTGAGCAACTGACATTTAAGAGAGGTGTTTTCTTCCTGATATTTTATTGTAATAGTCCTGTTGCCAATAAATGTAGGAAAGGACAACATCATTATCAAGAGGTTCTTTTCAAACGACACTAAACCATTAATAAGATGGAATTATGCTTAAATGGTCCAATAAAATACTCAACTCAGGTTTATGTGTTCTATCTATTTGCTATATGTTACATCACACTATGATTACAGCCTAACACAACATGACAGCAGCTTAATTTAGTGATGAGGTTTTATCCTTTGCAGTTTTATTTATTGAAACAGATATTTTGTCAAACTGATATCTGGATTCATCAAATCAATTAAGCAGCATTTGGGGAATACTTACTGGTCTTGTTTTCTTATATTCTTATAAAAATCTTATAAATCTTATAAATCTTATAAATCTTATAAAAATCACAAATCTTTTATTAAATATTATTTTGATATAAAATTATTTTATCTTTATATTAAAAAATAAAATAAATGTATAGGAGCATGCATTGAAAGACCAAAAGTCAGTAATAAAACTGGAGGCATCTTTCTGTGCTTCTACTGCTCTGAAAAAAATTGACCAAGCTGGTTTTCTGCTAATTGTCAACGTGATATTTCAAATTTCCAAGTATAAAGTTTAAGAGAGTGTCCAAGGGGTATTCTTCAGCTTTATCAAAGCAAAGAGGAGGAAAGCAAAGAAAGCATTTCTCCTGTAGAGAAAGGAGCAGCCTTCTGCTGTCAAAGCTTCTCCATGCATACGGCACATCTTCCATGAGGAGAAGATTGTCAGAGACGCACAGGGTACCGCAGGCCCCAGGTGGATGACCTAACCTAACGTGAGACCAAGGGGATGGGATGTGCTGTGGAGCCTTGCACCAGGAGCTCAGGGCACCCATGTCTGAATGACACGTCTCCCGCCGGCAAACTTTACAACCTAACAAGCTGTTTTCTCTGGGATCCTAAGTCCACATATAAGTGGAAAAAATGTGGTGTTCTGAGAAAATGAAGCACCTGAAATGTGCGAAGCACTTGGTAAGATTATGTCCTGTCACAGCAAGCACTGAGAATCAGAGCCCTGTGGTGACTGGACACCTGGGTGGCTCAGTTGGTGAAGCGTCTGCCTTGGGCTCAGGTCACAGTTCCAGGGTTCTGGGATGGAGCCCCGCACCGGGCTCCCTGCTCAGAGGGAAGTCTGCTTCTCCCTCTGCCCCTTCTCCCTGCTCTTGATCTCTGCCCCTTCCTCATGCTCTGCCACTCTCTCTTTCTCAAGTAAATAAATAAAATCTTAGAAAAATAAAGTGCAGTTATTGAACACTTGCATGATGGGCTAGAGAAGCAAAAACCAGAGCACGTGCCATCTAGTCTGAATGTGTCTTTTCTATCAAAATACATGAAAGTATATTAAAAGATAAACAACTGGTCAACAAATACATTTTACTTAGCAGGGCATTTAAACTTTTGCAGTTACACAATTTTTGTAGAGAATGAGACATGGATTTCTATGTGCATAGAACACAGTACTACAGAAAGAGGTCAACTGGGGGAAATTACTGACTATGAAATGGTACTTATGTACCAGGCACAATTCTAAGAGCTGCATCCAGGCTCAAAATCAGTAACTTCGCATCTTGAAAACCACTCTTCAAAGCAGGCATCTTATCTCTAGTTTACAGATGGGAACAATAGGCTCAAAAGAGTTTGAAATATTTGACAAGCCACAGGTTCCAGGACCAAGATTAAAACCCAGACTGACAAACACAGTGACTGCCTTCCCAGGAGTACTGTCTGGCTGGGAGTGGGGGGGAGGGGGGAAGAAGCCAGTTTCCAGACACAACCTCAGCCAGGTATCGAGGGCAAGGTCAAAAGGGGTAGGTCACGTGGAGCATAGACTCTGGAGATGATGTGGTGAGAAGGGTGTGTTACCTCTGTGGACTTCTCTCCCCCAAAACCATAACCCTGGTCTCATCATGACAAAAGCATCCGATAAATGGCAATTATGGGACATTCTACAAAATACTCATCTAGTACTCTTCAAATCTGTCAAGGTCATCAGAAATGGGAATGTCCGAGAAATTTGTGCAACCAAAAGGAGCCAAAAGCTGTTCACAACCAAATGCAGTGTGATTTTCCTAAAACAGGAAAAAGGGCATCAGACAAAACTAGGGAAATGTGAAACGATTATGAAGTCTGGTTAGTAATCATATGTCACTATTGGCTTGTTACTTGTGACAAGGGCAGCCTACTCAGTAAGGGGTTAATAATAATAGACAACTGAATGTGGGGCATGAGGGAGATCTCCATACTATCTTCATTATTTCCAGAGAATTCTAAAGCTGTTCTAAAATGAAAAAGTTTATTAAAACCAAAACTGGCCTCTAGCAGAAACGTTTCTATTATATCGCAAGTTGGAGTCTCACTATAGCTGAGAAATCTACCATCTTTGTGGGGAACAAAGCAAAACAAAAACAAAGACAGTTAATCTGCTTCTGCATGAAGACCCTCGGGCCAGGAGGAGTGGGAGCAGAACCACACTGGCAAGAAGAACGGGGCCGTTTCGTGGCGCACACCTTGCTCCGTGGCCCATGTGGCAGGACAGGGCAACATTAGAAATCCTTGGTATCCTTACTACTGTCTCCTCGGTGTCCTGGCCCATCACAAATGGTTAAAACGAGAAAATGAAGGGGGTGCCTGGGTGGCTTGGTCGGTTCAGCAACTGATTCTTGACCTTGGCTCAGGTCATGATCTCAGGGTCATGAGACGGAGCCCTGAGTTGGGTTCTTCCATGTTCAGTGCAGTCTGCTTGAGTTTCTCCCTCTCTCCCTCTCCCTTTACCCCTCCCACCTGCTTGCTCGCTCTCTCTTTCTCAAATAAATAAATAAATAAATCTTTAGAAACAACAAGAAAATGATGAATAAATGAATGAATAAACCAAAATGACATCAATTCAACTAAGTGATTAAAGCAAAAAGAAGCAAGCACGACTAAGGGAAAAATAATCTGTCCAATGAAAAGAAACCAAAGATGTTATTTAACATAATGTTGGGAAAAACACCCAGCAGGTTGATCTTTTTCTCTCTTCAGCCCCATGTTTGGGCGTTGTAGGGATATGGTCTGTTTTCCTAATGCACCAACAACTGTTTCCTTAATGATCTCTGACTCAGTGATGCATCAGAAATCCACCATCCAGAACACTATGCTTGCATTCCTGGCCAGGAGGAAATTTCCTTTCAAACATACACTGGAATAAGAGCCTTTTTCTTGAGAATAATGTGAAGTAAAAATGTAAAAAAATACTGTTTTGAAAGCAAGAGGATGCATGGGGGAGAGGAAATGACCGGAGATGCTAGCATTATTTTCAGGTAAGTGGACAGAAAAGCATTTTTGTTGTGCAATTCTCTTTCTGTACAACATTTTTCTTTGGCTTGGAATTGGCTGTCTATTACATATAAGTAAACAGAAGTGTCTACAATATGCTGGAGCTATTTCCTGCTGAACAAAACAGTGCTCATTTTTTATATAAATGTTGGACTTCGTTTTCATGCTCTCTAAATTATTGTCTGCTGCAAAATTGCACACCAAGACATTTTTTCTGAAGAAGACCCATAATACATCCAAAGCCACAAGGCAATGAAAATACCGATTCTTCAATAATTCAGACGCCTGCACTGATTTGGAATAAAAATTGGGGACAATAAGAGAGAAGCACAACCTCATGGATTGTGTCTAATGCAGCTAATAGAGTATCATCTATTTTCCTTGATGTGTCATCATATAAAGAATCTTCCATTTGTTTGTTTGTTTTAGTTAGAGTGCAGACATTTCTTAAAATGCAGTTTGCAGCATCTCCTTACACTGAGCTCTGAACCAGATTCTCTGGCCCATGTTTGTGAAGGTCGGAGGTGGGCTGACCTGCAAATACTGTACCGGGGAGGCGGGCAAGAGGCAAATCCTTGGTTTCTCCCGCGAGCTCGCCAAGCACAGACCCCCGGAGAGACCCCGAGAAGACCCTCGCTGTTCTCCACCAGAAATGCACTCACAAGGGGATTGTAGGCTCTCATTCTTCTATTTTCTTTTTATAATCATCAAGGTGAACACATTCTAAACACACATAAACATACACGGATAATAATGGAAGTGTAAGCAGTTTCCATGGGCATACACAGAAAAAGGGTTAACTAAAAACGTTTCTAGTTGTTTTCTATGCTTATATTCAGAATATATACAAAAGCTGGCAGAAATATAGGCATGCGTTCATATTCTATGGTTTCCACAAACACCTTACCCCCAAATGGGGGTCTTACAACAACAGAAATATGCTCTTACAGATCCGGAGACCCGAAGTCTGGACTCAAAATGTCAGTGTGTCTTGCTTTCCCTGCAGACCCCAGGGGGCATCCTTCCTTGCCTTTTCCAGCTTCTGGTGGCACCAGCTGTACCTGGGCTTGTGGCCCATCATCCCCTTTCTGCCCTTGTCTCTGTGGGGCTCAGATCCCTTTGTGTCTTTGTCTTATAAGGACATCAGTCCCTGCACTTAGGGGGCACCCCAAGTCCGGGTGGTCTCATCTCCAGATACTTAAATGAATAACATTTACAAAGACTCCATTTTCTAAATAAGGTCACATCCGCAGGTTCTGGGGATTAGGACAGGAACATAGCTTTTTGGGAAGGACACTTCACCTGACCATAAGGCATGTGTGTGAATGTAAGCACGCATGCCCATGCACGCCACACACCCCCACACACAAATACAACTAGTTTCAGTCAAATTCCCAGCAGGAAACAAATTGAGATACTCTGAGCAGGGTTTAGTGAAGGGTCTATCTGCCAAGGTCTGGGAGGGAATAAGAAAACCAGAAGGGCTAGAGTGGCCGTAAGGCTACTCTGAGTCCCCAGCCACGGGCAGGGGAGGGGCTCAGAGAGAGCAGAGCTGTTTGTCAGGGAGGTGGTCCCTCGGTCCTGGAGCAGAAGCAACAGGCTCCCCGCCCTCCCTGCTCCCACCCTCTCACCTCCAGCTGGAAACTCCCATCCGCCAAACCCAACGGCAGCGGGAGGAGGGGGCCCTGTGTGTGCAGGTGGGCCCCTCGATGGAAGTCCAGGGTGGAGAAAGGGAGACAGTGGGTCTGGAAACACGAGCAGAGCATTTCTGGCTCCTGTGGAGCTACTCAGCAAAGAAACTGCACAGACACACTCGTCGATCTTCTTCCCTCCAGCCCAAACGGGATTATTCTACAAATACTGTTGCGTATGAGCACTTTCACGTAAGGCTGCGTGGGGCATAGTTCTCAAAAAACACACGGTGGGGGCGCCTGGGTGGCTCAGTGGGTTAAAGCCTCTGCTTTCGGCCCAGGTCATGATCTCAGGGTCCTGGGATCGAGGCCCGCATCGGGCTCTCTGCTTGGCAGGGAGCCTGCTTCCCCCTCTCTCTCTCTCTCTGCCTCCTTGTGATCTCTCTCCCGCTGTGAAATAAATAAATAAAATTAAAAAAAAAAAAAAAACACACGGTGGTCTTCTCAGGTTTCACTCAATCTCTTGAAGGGATACAGAATAATTTTCTGAAGCCGTCAGATGCTAACGGACATTTAGGTCATTCCTGCTGTTTCTCAATTACAATAAATCTGCAATAAATATTCTTGGACTTGCATCATGAATGCAGATTCCCAAGGCCGGTTCTAAGAACTCAGCTTCTTGGTAAAAGGCTTTGTGTACCTCCCAGTGAAGAGCTATTTCCAAACCATCTTTTGCAGATGTTGTGATGGTCCCTACAGCTGCCTGTGGTATATGAAAGTGCTTCTTCCCCAAAACACTCTTGAGCCCTGGGAAGCAGAAAGCTTCAAAAATGTTACTTATTATAGGGTGCCTGGGTGGCTCAGTGGGTTAAAGCCTCTGCTTTCGGCTCAGGTCATGATCTCAGGGTCCTGGGATCGAGGCCCGCATCGGGCTCTCTGCTCAGCAGGGAGCCTGCTTCCCCCTCTCTCTGTCTGCCTCTCTGCCTCCTTGTGATCTCTCTCCCTCTGTGAAATAAATAAATAAAATCTTTTAAAAAAAATGTTACTTATTATATAAAAATGTTGCTAACCTCTAATGTAACTATTATATTATATAAAAATGTAACTAACCTCCACAGAGTCTTTCCTTTGGAGTCGCCTGTATTTCCTTCCTGCAGGATGTGTTATCCCGTGGGAACAGAGTCATAGAGAGAAGAAAGTGACTCCTAGGATCTGTGGACTTTGGCTCAGGCCTCGGCTGCAACACCCACGTGTTGTGTGGTCATGATCAGTCACCTCACCTCTCTGAGTTTCTCTCTCCTATAGACAAAGTGGGAAATAGAAAATCTGCCTCAACTTACCTCACTCGATGGGGGAAAACATAAAATTACGTATATGAAGACAATGCAAAGATATTCTCCAGAGCATACAAAGAACTCACCATTCTGATGATCAATCAAATATAGCGTCAGCTCTCCTCCTTTGAAAAATGATTGCCACCAGGGGAGTTTCCATTTATTTCTTCCTAATAATTATTGAATCCACTTTATTTCTTTATATTAAATTCTTGGTTTAAAAATTGAATCACAACCTACAAATACGCACAGTAATTGATAATTCCAGGAGAAAAAATATGAATATATAAGAACTGTTTTGCTCTTAAATCAAATCCATTTTCCCCAAGGTAGAATTTTTAAAATTTATTTAACCATGTAAGGCTCATCAAAAGCATATTTAAATTCACACTAGAAACAGACAGCTCACACCATGGCTCTCATCCAGCCCAGCAAAACCAAGTTTTGTTTTGTCCACAGCCATGAACCCAGAGAGGAGCCTTCAGGTCTCAGGGACCTGATCTGTAAAACAGGTTTGTGATGATTGCCCTACAACCCTGTGTCACAATCTTAAAACTTTTGGGGGGGGGGGCGTGGGTCATGGCACTAGTTTACTGTCAGGGTTCAATAAAAACATAGAGTCTAGTGTAGGACTCTTCCCCTTCCCTGCCCTGCAGAGATAGGAACTGGAAGAAACAGCTCCGAGATTAGACAGACAGAGTGTGGGCTGGAGAGTTTTCTAGGACCGCCCAGGGACACCAGGGAGCCCCCCTGCTTCAGTCGGTGCCTGCCTTGCAGCCCTGGGCCTGGTCTTCCTCTGTGCTTCCTGTCTCCCAGAAGTTCTGTCTGTCAGAAGAGACTGGCACCGACAAGACATAGGTTGGCAAGGTGGGGAGGCTAATCAATCCTTCTAGAGTCCCAGCAATAGGAGACCAAGGAAGGCAAGGGCTTGCGCTTTTTGTCATTGAAGTTATTTAGAGCTACTATCTTGTTCAAAAGGCATTGAGCTATGTTTCACGTGACCAAACATTTTCAATGACTCAGAATTTGTTTAAAAGGTTGGAACTTTTAGGGGTGCCGGGCTGGCCGAGTTGGCGGACAGTGCAGTGTTTGATCTTGGGGTTGTGAGTTTGAGCCCCACACTGGGTGCAGAGATTATTTAAAAATAAAATGTTAAAAAAAAGTTGGAATTTTTAACCCCTGAATTTTGGATTATAGATTTCATGTTTACTTTTCCCTAAAATTAACTGTGTGGACATCATTCTGTTATGTAAACAAAGATTGAGGATAATGTTATGGTTTACTATAAATCACAGAATAGAAATTAAATACATCATCAGGATGAAAATTAGGTCTCATAAATATATCGGTTAAGAAAAATGAAAGGTGTGTCTCGTGATATTCTGTTCTGGCTTCTTTGAGTTTTGCTAATAAAAAACAGTGGTTTGTTATTCCTTATATGTTTGGTTAAATCACTATATATTATGGTTAGTATATTCTGTCTCCAAACATAATACATTTTAAACCAATGTAATTCTGTAGATGAGGCCAAAATTGGGCCTTCGTGGTATGATAAATTATTCTTTTTCTATATAGAGAATATGCTTAACTTTTTGCTCCAAGCCAGTATTTATTTATTTATTTATTTATTTATTTATTTATTTATTTATTTATTTATTTTTATTTGCCCTAAAATTTCCTCAAATTGCTGCCATGAATAAACAGACCTCATTTCACTGATTCATACTGTCCACCTATTTTCTGAGAATTTGAATGTATCAAGTACTCTCAATGCTAAAATCTGAATGAATGAATGAATTGAGTTTCTCTTTGTCCAAGTCCTGCACCAAAATCACGACTCCAAACTGTCGGAGAGGCGCCTCCAGTTCTGATCTGACACGTGCCCGTAATAACCTTCTTTGGAAAAGGACATTTCTGTGGGTGGAAGGTTGGGAGAGCTCTCCTGATCATGATGCACCGCTGGTGGAAGAACACTGAGGATCCTTCTCTCGTTTCCATCTGGGAAGAGGAGAGTCTGGAGACGGGCGGAGAAGCGCCAGCTCCAACCCCTCCTCGGGCCTCCCCTGACCGCTTGTGCCTTCCCCACAGTATGTTCGTGACAGGGGCTTGTCACACTAGCAATTTTGATGGAGGTGCTGAGGTAGAAACCACCGAAATGAATTGTGAGATAGGCATCTATGGAGCTTTTGAACTTTTAAAAGAAAATGGCTGAGGATAGAGTGTCCCAGAACATCCAGAGAACGTATTGGAAAGTTTGGGAGCAGGGTGTCTCGTTGATGACAGTTGGTCATTCGACCTTCCAGAGCTAGGGTAGGGTTATCTCACTCTCGCCTCACACGTAAGGAGACGGCATTGGCACTACCAGTGGGGGAGGTTCAGATGTGTGCTCCTGACCTCATGGGACACTGTGGACTGTCCCTCGTCATACCTGGAGACTCCACTGGGAGATGTCTTTGGAGATCTTGCTGTTGTAAGGAATGTCCACGTGCAGTGTTGGGTGTCCCATTCTTCAAGAAAGAAAGAGCATGTTTCCAATGGGTCATAGGTGAGCCATGCAGACATTGTCTTAGGTCCTTTCCTACACCTGCCCTGAGTGTAGAAGGCCCTCAGGAGAGGGTAACCAAAAAGTAAGGGCTGGAGCAAGGGTCAGGAGAACTGGAATAAAGAACCTTGATTCTGACAAAGTAAAGGGGGATTCTCAAGAAGCCCCCAAACTCACCAGAATCAGACTTCTTTTTAACCAAGTGGTTAAAATGTCTCTCTCCTTACAGCTACTCCCCACCCTCCCCAGCCATCAGAAGAGAGGAGGTAAGCCGGAGAAGGAGGTGACGAGAGGAGGTAAGCCGGAGAAGGAGTTGAAGAGAGGAGGTAGGCCGGAGAAGGAGGTGACGAGAGGAGGAAGCCGGAGAAGGAGGGGACGAGAGGAGGTAAGCCGGAGAAGGAGGGGACGAGAGGAGGAAGCCGGAGAAGGAGGGGACGAGAGGAGGTAAGCCGGAGAAGGAGGCGACGAGAGGAGGTAAGCCGGAGAAGGAGGCGACGAGAGGAGGTAAGCCGGAGAAGGAGGCGACGAGAGGACGTAAGCCGGAGAAGGAGGTAAGTGAGCAGGAGGAATTGACCGTGCCGTCCCCGGATGCGTCCAGGCCCAGAGGAAGGGCTCTGACCACAGAAGGAGAGGAGAAACACTGACCAGCCACTGAGATGGGCTTCCTTGTTTCTGAATCAAGACTGTGTTTTGTGTCTTAAAATGATTATATCCTTTAGAATTGCCTAAGAATGATTAGGAAATTCTTGGGCCTGCCACGATTCTCATTCAGGCTGAGGTAGGAACTTCCTCCACGAGGTATACTTCAAAGGGATAATAGGAGACAAGATGAAATTGTGTCCTGGGCAGACTCTGCCTGTTCAATATTCTCATTACGTAGTGTGGTCACCAGTTGACTTTCTATGTTGTATAAAATATTTGAATTTTTTGTGGCAGAGACTCTGCTCTTTCATCTCAGCCTTGCTTCATACATGGCAAATAAGTATCTGAATAAATATTTTTGCCTTTGTCGGATGAATAACATAAGGCTAAAAAGTCTACTATATTCAAGTGTGTGTCTGTAGACATCACATTGCTTTATCATGAGGGCTCACTTGTTTTTCTCCCTTTCTCTGTGACTCCCCATTTACCTCCAGGTCATGAAGTAGAGGGCACCTGTTTGTGTTCTGAGTGTGGTCTGGAAGCAAGAAAAGGTATGAATTGTCCAAGATAGGCAAGGAAAGAGCAGAAAATGAACAGCTACAGGATTTTAACACAATGAAAGAGAAGTCTCTCACTGGGTTTCCTTCTTGAGTCTGTGGGTAAGATGAACAGAGCAAAAACAACTCACATGGTTAAAAAGAAAACAAAAAGAAAAGGAAAAAGAAAACATTCAGGACTATGGCTCTAAGCAAACACGGGCTTGAGAAGCAAGGCAGGCTCCTCTCAGTAGCTCTGGGAGTTGTCAGGATGGGTCACTGGTCGCAGCCATCTGTGTGGAGGACCCAGACAGCCCTCACAGGACTGGGGGCCACAGGCCTTGTGGACAGCAGCACGGGCTAGATACTGGATGATTTTGGTAACACAGGATCGATCATTACGAAGTCTGACTGTCCATGGGAGGATAGTGGGGTCATCCAAGGGCCTATAAGTGCCTCTGTCCTGACTTTTAAGATTTTTTGCCATTTTTAGGACAAGGATTTCTGCTAAGTGGACCTTTATTGGTTCCAGGTGACATTGGTTCCAAGTCTAGCTGTCCATTCAGCTGATGTCCACCTGACCACCTGGCTTAGGGCTAAAACCAGGACACATATGAGCAACATGCATCCACCAATGAGCTGAATGCATGGTTTACATCAACTTCTATAGAGCGTCCCTGTGAACGGAATGGTGTGGACTCCCACATCCGGATAAGGCTGGACCCTTAGGTCAAAGTTAAAAGTTAAGGTAGTCTATTTTACTGTGTAAGTTTTGAGGGAATTTTCATTAAACTTTCCTAAATATCATAAAATTTTATTGTAAAAGATTACTTCCTTAGAGCACAGGATTTCTCCCCTTCCCCCATACAAACTCATGGCTTTCACATCTTTACAGTAAAGTCCCACATACTATATTGGATTAACCAATGTTATAATTTAGAACCAATTTTCCAAATGTCATGAGGTTTGCTGTTACAGGCCACACTGACAGGAGAATGACCAAATAAAAACGTGGACAGTGGCCTCAGGCCCCTTGTTTCCAGGTCCATCAAGAGTGCCACGGACGGTCACTTTCTCCTTCTCAGAGCTCCGGGGCCATCCTCAGCACCCAGCTCTGGGCCCACTGTTCTCACCCCGCTGGCCTTCTCCAGGAGATCGGGGGTGCAGGGGCTCTCTCTTCTCCCCTCTCATTACAAAGCCCGGGCATTAACTCTACTGTCCTTCTGCTTTCATTACTCGGAGGCCTAGCCCTCAGAGAGGCATCTTCAGCCGTCCACGAAGAGGAAAGAAGCCCATGAAAAACAGAATTAACTCTCACAGCTACCCTCTACCTAATATTTCTCTCCTTCCTTCCTTCCTTCCTTCCCTCCTACCTTCCTTCCTTCCTTCCTTCCTTCCTTCTATTTCTTCTTCCCTTTCTTTCTTTCCAATGTGATCTCATTGAATGCCTCTTCCCAAAGTTATCTGCTATTGACTCATTTTATGTTTTAAACATAACGCATCCCAAATAAACATTTGCTTTAGTGTTGACATTTCAACCAATGCCACAGAATAATGCAACTATGGTTACTAGGGGCCATTATGAATTATTGGATCACAGACAGCACTGAAAGAATAAATGAGGATGTGAATACATCAGTCAGAAGGAGGGGGAGACAGAGATGTTCTCCCCACCAAGAGAATAGCCCATTCACCCCAGGAAACTGTCTATAAACTGCATGCTTTATTGTGTTAAGGATAGAAAAATACATCCAACATGGGAAGCAAACCTATTGGTTTTTTAAGGCCCACACATTTTGGCATTGACCAAGGGGGAAAAATTCATTTTAAATTTCAGGCACATCTAACCTCAAGCTCCTGTGAGCATGTCTTCATAGGTATTACATGGACTGACTTCATAATTAGCACAAGTCTTGTCTTCAACTCAGTGTATGTTGGGTTGAAGTATTCCTGTGCATCTTACCATCTCAGGATCCTATTAGGGTCATGTTTCCAATGATAATCTGGACTTAACTGTTTCTCCTTTTTGATTTGCTTTTCAGACAGAGCCAAGAGAGAGCTCTGGGTCTCAGGACAGAGAATGAACTTGGGTGATTTAAATGTTTTTGAGCCACTGACATTCTTACTCCTGTTTTTCTGCACAGCTGGTTGAATGGTAATACTTCTGATGGTCAGATGCCCAGGAACATCAAAAAATTGATAAACTTGCTGGGCCCTCACGAACAAGGCCTCTTTTAAAATAATTTATATCTGTTATGAACTTGTAAATTATTCATCTTTTGATTAATATGCTAATTAAGGATTTGCTGTTAAAAAGGTATAAATATCTTTCATTGCCTAAAGTAATTAGAATAAGTAATTACTTAAACATTATGATTCTGATGTTTAATTACTACTAGAGAAAAAAGAAGATACAAAAATATGTGATATAGTTTCAACTGTTGAACCAAAAAACAACATTTTATATTGTTTATATAAATACATGCATACACTTTATTTCCTCCAGCCGACATCATCCCAGTGTCAATTTCATTGATGGTCTGGAATCGTAGTTTTGCTCTATGCAGGCCTTTTTAGAAGAAAGAAAGAAGAAAAGAAGAAAAGAAAGAAAGGAAGGAAGGAAGGAAGAAATAAAGAAAGAAAGAAAGAAAGAAAGAAAGAAAGAAAGAAAGAAAGAAAGAAAGGGAGGACGAGAGGTAGAGAGGAAGGGAGGAAGGAAGGAAGGAAGGAAGGAAGGAAGGAAGGAAGGAAGGAAGGAAGGAAGGAAATATAAGTACTTATACAACTGTGTGTACTTACTTAATTAAGTGTTATTACTCAATAATCAATTTTTAAGTTCACTAGGTGTGATTCAAAGCGCTATTGATGCCAAGCTGAATAAAGCTGTAGAGCGCCCCGTGAGATTTGCCAACTGTTCTGGGGCATTACAGTGATCAATAGAGTCTAGAATCTTGCCCGTCCCTTTAGATAATCATTTCCGAACTTCAGATCATGTTTATTAAAAACAAAAACAAAACTTTGGTTCATATCATGTAATGCAGGTGCACTTATGATTAAAATAAATACATGTGCTATTATTATGAGCTAATATTTAAAAATTAATTTTTAAGGATCTAAGCCTTGACATTTCCAAATTGGCAGTTTGATGGAAACATAGTAAAATTTCAAAGCCCATGTCTTTATGTTTAACATCTTTCAGACTCTGGATCTGAATCACTTAGTGTTTTGTTTTTATTTGACTTAGATTCTAAAGAATAGCTTAATTTCCAGGTTTTACTTATCCATTCATCTATCCATCAATACACTGGATGCATATTTCTTTACAAGTTAAATACACAAGCACAAAGTATCCATTTAGGGTGAAGTATAAAATGAATAATTGTGGCTATAAAGCTAGAGTTAAAAGTCTCATTGATCATTGTGGCTTGTAGGTTGTATAGAGTGACCACAGCTGGATCCGAATGGGATATAGAAGTGACGTTGAGTTTGTGTGTTCTTCCTGAGGATGTGGTAGTATCATCTTTAATCCCCGGCTTCTTGTAAACATTATAAACCACTTGTGCCTTTCTCTGTGTGTTGCTTAATAAACACAGAATAATATAATCTGTAAATCCTACTAATGGAGCATTCTTTAATGTGTATCAGTGGTTACCAGGCAATCTTTCCACCTGGTGTGTCATGGAACCCCACCCTTCCCCAGGTACCACTCAAGTGTCAAATACGATACTTTGTCCTGAATGAAAGCACTAGTCTCAGAAGTAAATCAAATACCAATGACTGATAAGGGTTTCTTTTTTAATATTAGATAAAGATTAATAGAATTGCAAAGTTAATATCTTCTTCCTATAACACAGTAGGTCTCCCTGCATGTCTTAGAAGTGGGTAATGTGCATTTATGAACAAAACTTTCAAGTTCAACAAATATGCTACTTTCTTCCATTAAGATGCTTTTGATCCTGCCAGGCAGAAATCATCACTTCCTCTAGAGCCTCATGGTCTTTTACTTAATCTCACTCATGACAGCATTTTATTATTATGTAATAGTACTAATACATAGCTGCTAATCCTAAGTAGTCAGTCTGTATCCTCTATGATCTGGTGACTGCTAAGGGCAGGAATTTCTCCTATTCATATAAGTAAGTGCTACAGCACCCAACTGCAAGCCATAAGCCAGAAAAGTTCCTAGCAAATGCCACTGGAAGAGTGACTGGATCTTCCAGGACTATGATGCAACAGCAAGTTTGAGATGCCCTGTTGCAGGATGTGACTAAGACAAGGACCAAGAGGGGAGAACTGTGGTTTTCAGTGCTGAGAAAACCCTGAGCCTGGTCTCACAAGTTTTATCCAAAAACTCTGAGTAGCAGTTAGTTGATGTAGATAATTCATTCTTATATATCTTTCTGGCTTACCAATAGAAGAATCCTCCAATTAAAATGGAAAATTGTAATCCATATTTGGGGGCAGGAAAAGTATTCCTTCTGGGTCAAGATGACTGAGTACCTTGAATATGCTTTCTTTCAGTGTATATTTAACTTTAGAAGAACACACAGTGAACTCGAAAACCTGACCCACCCAAATTCGATCCCTGACTTGTCATTGATGACTGTGTAGAATTCATCAAATCACACTCTCTTTCTTGGCCTCAGTTTCCTCCTCTATGAAATGGGACCAGACATGCCATGACCAAGAAGTGTGGTTGTGAACATTGTCTGGAATGATAGGTTCAAGGGTCCAGTACATCATAGCTGCTTATCATTGCTGATTTTTCTCTGACTGCCAAGTCTCCAAATTCTCCTATAAAATCAAACACAAAAGATCTTGGAATTAGAACTTTAAGCAAGGACCAGACAATCTATTAGCAAAATTATTTCATTAAGGAAAAAAAATCTTTTAAACAAAGATTTATTTATTTATTTATTTATTTATTTGAGAGAGAACATGGGAGCTGGGGGAGGGGCCGAGGGAGAGGGAGAGAGAGAATCTCAAGCAGACACCTGGCTGAGCATGGAGCCCAGTTCGAGGCTGGACCTCACAACTCTGAGATCTTGACCTGAGCTTACATCAAGAGTCAAATGTTCAACCAACTGAGCCATCTGGCACCTCAAGAAAAAAGTCATTTTTTAAACAATATTGGCAAGGTAGCCTAAGAAAACGACTCAGGAGTTTTGTGCATACAGTTTTTCTACCATGGGAAAAACTCGTAAATTGTAGAGGGAGAAAATGCCCAAGGCAGTGGCTAGGGAAAGATACAGCAGAAAAGCAGACAGTGTCAGGCCCTTAAAAAGATATTTTCTTGAGACTTGTTGCCTCCCGTCATGTTGTTGGTAAAATATTATTCTAAGACTCTTGTGAATGTCTACATTTTTAAAAGCAAATCTTGCCAAGTGGCTCATGAATTAAAATACAGAGACCAAGGGCTAAAGAATCAGGAACAGTCTTAGTACATAAAGGGGGTTCAGGCAAAGCACACCCAGAGGTCACGCACTAATCCACTGTGATGACAGCAATCAGGAACTGAGTTTTCACCATTTCTTGCCTGTCTTGCACTGACC
Source organism: Ailurus styani (assembly GCA_002007465.1). NCBI lineage: Eukaryota > Metazoa > Chordata > Mammalia > Carnivora > Ailuridae > Ailurus > Ailurus styani. The sequence continues at coordinate 5,478,884 of LNAC01000054.1, forward strand.
TCATTTACTCAAGAGCAGACGTGGTCTATTGAATGGATGCTCTCCAAAACTTGAATTTCAAAGGGAAAACAGTGTTTGTAAAAGATTACATGAAAAATCCAGGTGGAAAAAATCAGTTGCTCTAATACATGTTTACTGGTGAAAGAGGGAATGGGACATGAAATAGGCACTTCTCATCTAATTTGGGTCCATTATCTATATCCTTGCTTCCCAGAGTGTGGTCTGTGAACCATTAGCATCAACATCCCCCGAGAGTCTGTGAGAGACACAAACTCTGGGAGTCCACTGAACACTGGTGGGATCAGAAGCCTCAGGGCCGGCGTCCAGCAATCTGTTGTAACCAGCCCTCCAGGAGATTCTGATGAAGGAGGCCTGGAGCTCTCCGCCTGACATGTCTCTTTCACGGTACACAGTTGCGGGTTTTGGTCGGGGGTGGGGGGCGGTGTACCTACAGAAACATGGCTCCAGCTGTGACCATGTCCACAACACCCTGCCTTGCTACATGTTTTTAACGTTGTTGAATATATATTGTCAGGTAGGTAGACAGACATAGTGTAGATATAGGTATGAAATCCAGGAGATCCAGAGAGATCCAGATCTGTATCCTGGCTTCAAAGGAGTTACATATCTTAGAAAACAGCCATAGTACAAACGGGCTTGGATGTCTGTGGAACCTGACCCTCGTCAAGGTTGCTTTCTTTCTCCTCTCCTCTGCCTTGCCCTCGCCCAGACCGCCCTCACTCTGTGTTTGGACTCTTGATAACAGTGATGGACAGTAAAGCTAAGTCAACAGAGGTGAGAACTTAATTTTCTCGGACTCCAGGCTGCTTAATCTTTATAATGACTGAGATGTTTTTACACCACTAAGGGACTGAATTCTCTAAATAACTCTTCCTAAAAACAAACAAACAAAATATTTACACTGCTATTCACAACCGTGATTGCATTAAAAATATTAGTCTACACATCGAAAAACTCTTTTATGCAAAATCTTCACTACTCTCAAAACATTTAAAAAATGGAAATAATTTTTCTTCACCAAGCTCAATGAATCAAGTAGAAAAGCTTAATTTTTTATCTCCAGATATATGCATAATGTGTGGCATATAATAGATGCTCACTCAATTTTTTAATCAGATGATTGAATAATTTAACAGAGAGCAAAGCAACCACATCTGCACTCAGTCTCAATGTCTAAGCACACATCCACTCAGAGCTCCTTATCACATCACCACCTAAGAGAGAAGGTGTTATTTGATTCAACAACTTTCCACTGAGCATCTACTCTGTACTCAGCATAGACCTCTAAACGAACAAATGTCAGTGTACGGTGATAAATGTGACAAGAACACTGTTTGCAAGGCACCGGAATAATTCAGGTGGCATGATTTATTTTTTCCAGAGGATCAAGACATTCTTCCACCTGCAAGTGAAATCAAAGCTTGGTTTTGAAGGGTATGTGTGTGTGGAGGAGGGGACAGGGAGAGGCATTCCAGGAGCTCAGAAGGGCATGGGTGCGGCTTGGAAGCTCTCCAAAGCAGGTGTCTTGCTCGCATCCTCCCATGCTCATTGGACGAACAATGGTGGTCCCACTTCTAGACTCAAAGGTGACAGCTAGAGTTGTTATCACACTTCCACAGAGCGTGCCACACAGGCTCAAGATCGTATTCACCCAGAGCAGTCTTCCGAGAGGTTCCTCAGATGCCGTGTTCAGATCCCCTCCCAGAAGCCAACTCCTGCGTGCACTAATCCTGAGCATGCACACCACTCTTTAAACAAACTGAATTATTTCCAGTCATGAACTGCCTGGTGTTCTCTCCCTCCCAGGACGGCATGGTCTTTTCTGTAATTGCATTAAACACACTAGTCTAGGAATATCTTCCACTGTACTTGATATAACAGTTTAAGGAGTGAGCTCCTCGTGTCTGTGCCCAGACTGGCAAGATTTTATGTCAGAATCAAGGCTGGATTATTAGGTTGTAATGATGCCTGGTTTGGTGAGGAAATGAGCAGAGGTAAAGTAGACCACAGAGGTCCAGCTCACCAAGACCTGAAGACCGCTAGTTCACCTGGGACCATCTGATGGGCATGGAGCGTCACCGCAAGAACCGCCTAAGATCGTGGTGATAAAATGTGCTTGTTTCAGACACGGGTGGTCTCGTGATGAGCCTGTACTCAGGCTGGGGGAAAGGGAAAACTTCTCGTTTCATTGGCAGGTTGCTGGAGACGGTTGACTTGCAGTGGTTTTATTACACTTAGGTTCGGGGAGATCGCTTGCAGTGCTCCTCAGAAAGATTACACAATGCAGAATGCCTTTCTCGGGAAGAACTGCCCTAAAGCCAGTTTCTGTGCCATGATGTCGCATAGACTGCTTAATCTGTGGATTGAATGACATCCCTGTGATAATAACTTGCAACGAGTGGCTAAGCCTTACTATTTATGAAGCACTTCCTTTGCCCCAGACAATACACCAAGCAGACACCTGTATCTCATTTATGCAATCCCCTCCGAGGTATAGACTATTTTTCCTATTTTCATGGGAATGTAGGAAACATAGGGGTCATTTCACTTTTTGGAATCCTGGCTCACAAGTGGAAGAGCCATGATTCACACTCAGCTGGTGCGAGAGCTCAAATGCCTTCCTCTTCTACCCATCTTCACATTCCAGGGTGTCCTTTGTCTACCTGGGCAGAGGCGCCACCGTGTGTCTCCAGCACCTCACTCCTCACCCCTTGACTTGTCACATGCACCCATCTTGGTGCCTGTGTCCCCTCACCACTCTGAGCCCCAGTTTCTCCTTTTAAAATTGAGACTATAATTCTTACTACACAGGCTCATTCTGAAGATTAGCTGTATGATCACCTATAGGAGCCCAGCTCTTGCAAACGTGATTTCTTCTCCCTTTTATGATGTGCCTGTTACCAAAATCTGCTCCAGGGAATGTCTTCTCCCTGTGTTTCTTGTTGCTCTTTTTAATTCTATTATGCAGGTGTTTATGATTACCAAAGGACCACCACCTTCTAGGGAACATGCTAGGTTCTGGCTGTAGGAAGATAAATGAGGAGCAGCCTGGGACCTCAAGTTCTGCGTAAAGTACGTGGGTCACATTAAGTCCTGTGTGCTTAGGTCTCTCAGGTCACAAAGAGGGCAGTTAATTTGCAGGCACATCCTAGGGAGTGTGGTCTTGCCTCGGCACACACCTTCCTTCCCTTTTGATTGCCTTATGCTATTTATTTAGTGCGTGAGCCTAATATATGTTGGGAAGATAAAGCCATGGGGACCTTTTAATTCATCAAAGGACTCTCTTCTGAGTCTCATATTTTAAAACATATTTTTGGTTTCTAACGTCCGGAAAGACAGCAACAAATTTGAATATAGTATTATAAGTAAGCAAAATTCATAACTATTCTTCCATTCCTCTCTGGCTACATTACTTTATAGCGTCCACTCCTCTGTAGACAACATGATTGTTAAGACTTTGAAGAAACGAGTCTGGGCTGCACTGGATTGCTGACACTTGCTGGAAAAATGAGGTCTCTCTCAGATGTACCTTTTCCATTATCCTCCCCTTGATTCTGTCCGTTTATGATTGCAGTTTTGTTTTCTGCGTGGCATCCAAGCTGGTGCTTTCATTGCCAGCACTGGAGACATAGCGCAGCGCAGGGCCTTTGCCATCACAAGCCCCTACCGCTGACAAACGCCAGCCCTGTGGCCCGTGGGGTCCCCTCCCGTCCAGCGCCCTCCAGATGTTAATCATCCGGCCCGAGCTGGTTTCTAACAGCTCCTCTGTCTACCCTTGAGAGAAAGATCTCAGGGAGGGAGATAACAGAGTCGATTTTTCTGGAGTAAAAGCACTCAAAAGTAAACATTCTGAAACATTGTTTATATGCGTCTATTTTTCTTTAACCTCAGATTGCAAACAGGCACACATTTCTTGGGGAGTCTTGATAGCACGAGTGTGGTTGGCAGAGTAGAAAAGATTTTTCATGTTACCATGGGGACACCTGAGTATGAAAAAATATAACCTTTCCCTCCCCTTGGCTCTTAAGATAAGTGCAGAGCTTGAAGCCTTTTATCTGTGGCCATTTATTTATTTTTATAAAAAAAAAGTACAACCTGCCTCATTTCCGTGCTTTACGATTCTATGAAAGGCAGTTTCTTTGCAGAGGTAGGAATGCAGACCCTCATCAGCCCTGCTGGGCATGGACCCTGCTGGACCCCAGACCTACCCCTCGCCCACCCCAGTCCCCAAGCTCAGGTTCCTTCCCTTGTGAGCCAGGGTGGAGGGATGGTGAGGGTCATGCTGGCAGAGCTGAGGATCCCAGCAGACAGATCTGCACACAAACCCTGACTGCTTCTGAGAAGGGTCACTAGCTCAGCCTTCCCTGCAGCTGAGAAAGCATTCATTAAGAGCCGGACACACGGAAATGAACTGTTGATGAATTCGAGTTACTCTAAATGCAATGACTTTTGACCTGGCATATACCATGGCAGATGACACACCTACCCTGGCTTCTGAGTCTAAGAACCTGACCATCTAGAAGGTTCACTTACTTGAAAAGGAGGCAGTGTTTCCTCCCGTCCAGGAGAAAAAAAGGCGGTTCCTAAACTGGGAACATCTTAGCAGGTGCACTGGAGAATGTCCCTGCGCCCTGGTGGAATCCAGGTGTCCCAGCCCCTCTGAGGGCACGTTGGATGTCTGAGGAAAGTTGGCAGCTTTCTCAGGAAAGAGACCATTTCAGCACAAAATTGGTCTTGATGTCTAGATCCACTTAATAAAATGAATCAGAATTTATGAATGAGAAATGAGGGACTCCATACTTGAAGTTACATTCAGAAAACAGGCAGGGGGAATCCTACCTGTAGAGGAGATAGACATCATCCAGAACACATGGCTCCCACACTAACAATGAGAAAAAGCTAATAAATGATAGAACTTTTTAGCCCACCGAGGAGAAAGGGGACATGGCACCTGGTTTACTTTTGGCAAAGCTGGACAGGTCAGGCAACTGACATGAGGAAATTAGCCAACACATCTTCAACTGTACTGCGGGCTTGGGTGGGTCAAGACCACAGTGCCGAGTAACTAGGACCCCAGTGCCAAGGGTTGCCCTACTCAGCAGCCCCCCGTGTCACAGGTGGGCAGGTGCCAAATGGCCCTCGCTTCTCAGAACTCACTCACCAGAATCTTAGGCCTCTGGGGAGGAGGAAGGAAGACCTCCAAGCTCAGAGCCCAAGAAAGCAAGAGAGAGTTTTGCTTCTGGGGAGAGACCCAGGAGAGCTGCCTCTCCCCGGAGAGAGTTTGCTGCTTCTGCTAAGCGAGGGTGGAACGCTCTGGCCAAATTCTCCACCCACCTCCCCCTGCAACCCCAGATAAAAGCCCAGCACCAAAGAAAGAGCAATGCCAGTCTACCCCCAGGGGAGGATCAAGGGCGGGGAGGGGGACTGCTTGGGTACAGTTTGGGGTATCGGGTAGAGCTGAGGACGGAGCAGCTCTCCTGGGAAAGAAAGCATGGATCTTCAGTCAGGGCCCCTGCACCCACCAGCAGTGGGTAGTTTTCTCTCATCTCCAACATTTTTAAACATTTTTCCGCCTTCTCCTTTACTGTGGAAGTCCCCACCTCCACCACCCCCAAGCCCTGCAGGCGCTGGACCCCTCTCCCCCACTGAATGTGTTCTCTGAGTGGTAGTCGTGGAAAGTGCTCTTTTCTCCACACGGTTTCACATGAAGAGTTGAGTCAAGTATATTTCTGGGTTTGCTGGATTTCTGTTGGGTTATGTTAGATGATAGATAGATAGATAGATAGATGATAGATTGATAGATAGAAAATTGATAGATAGGTGATAGATAATAGAAATGTAGATAAATGTAGTATATTCTATATTCTTAGAGATAGAGTATCAGACCTGCACAGCTGAGAGTGTCCTATCATCTCAGTGATGTTAACACTGCAAAATTAGGAAGTATAAGCCTTAATGATAATTATTGTTCATAAAGTGGGCTTTGTCAGATATTAAAATGTATACAGCACCTTTGTCATGGTCAAAATTTGCTGGAATGTATTTTTTGTTACTTTTTGAGGTACCTCTTGCTAAATTATTTAGCAATTTAAAAAATTTGATCTGATTCTCTTTGCCTTGTCACCGCTGTGCATAATCCATCATCTTTGGTGTAATGATTTGGATTTACACCTGCTCCAGTCTCTGGTGCTTACCCGTGCCCCGACCTCTGCTTCTTTTTCTCCTCTCCCTTGGCTTTCTTGGATTAACTATTTTACCTTTCTTTTCTTTGCCTTCTTTGAACTTGGGAGCTACACTCTTCCCTTCTATTCTTTTAGCACTTAAACTGGAACTTAGACACTGTGTTCCTTATTTGTCAGACTATAACATTCATAGATACATATTTATCCTCCTTCTAGGAACAGAAAGACCCTAAAATATTTTAATTCTCTTTATTCCTGTCCTGGTTGCTGGACACGTCATCATTTTATATATTTGTGCATTCCATTTCTAACCTGGCAGAATGTTGCAGCTGTTATTCTTATGTGTCAAAGTTTATTTACATTTGCTCATGTATTTCTGAATACTTTACTCCTGACACCTCAGACTTTCACCTGGGATTGTAATCATCTGGATAATGATCTGGGATCATTCATCTGGGATTACTGTCCTTTACCGGAAACATTTCTTTTAGGACAAGTCTGCTGGTGGTAAATTCTCCCCATTTTTTTCTTTGTCTTGAAATGTTTTTTTAATTTCTTGTCCTCACTCTTGAATTGAGGTCACAGAATGAAGGCCAAGAGTTGCTTTTGTGCACACACTGAGGACACCCCCTTGCAGTCTGTTCCATTGTTGATATTAACAACTTTGTCAGCGTAACTGCTTCTCTGTTTGCAGATACATATGTCCTTCATGTCTGGCTACTTCCGATATGTTCTCTTTGCCTTTGGTTTTCTTCATTTGAATAAGACTATGTCTAAATGTGAAGCTATCTTTCGGCTGCGGTACAGGGGACACGGGCAGGAGGCCTGCTATTGGATGTCTCCCCACGCAGAGGCGGGTCGTCTGGAGTCCCAGCTTCACAGGGAGCTGCTCTGATGGAGGAACCCCCCCGCTGCTGCCCCTCACACCTGCCACACTGAGAAACCCAAGCTCAGGCTCACCAGGTTTCCAAATGAACCTAGGCATAGTTCCAATTCCCTCTCTGAGTCCCCTCCGCACGGATGTCATCCGACATCCTCTCTTTCATTCTTCATTTGAGAATTTCAGTGATGGCTCAGAGCTGCCAGTTTCATTCCGTGGTGGCCCCAGGGTCACTAACTGCGCTTCCTGTGTGAGGGCCCTTGTTACCTTTCTGTGTCCCCATGAAGGTAACTTGAGAGCCCACCTGTACGCCAGAAGTAGAGGTCAACATCACACACGCCACTGTTGGCGCTCTTCCTAAAATGTGGGTGCAGCCAGCTTCCACGTCTTCAGTGCCCTCCCACTGCCTGGAGAGTGACCTTCAAGCTTTGCGCTGAAAGCCAGACTTGCCCGTTTTTCTTCTGCCCAGACCCTGGGACTCAGCTGTGCACCCGGCCCGATGTGCCGGGTCTGTCTGCTCACTACAGGCTATTGTCTCTACGTGAGACACTCTTCTCCATCTCTTTTTTCTGTGCCTTCTAAATCTACTCCTTTTTCATGGAACTAACTCAAGAATCTGTTCTTCCTACCCTCCGCTCAGCTCCCTCATTCGACTGCACCTTCCCCCCATGGGAGTCCCTCCACGCTTACATCTGATTTGCTCTGACATCTGTGCATTTCACCTGTTTTCCTGCCTGGAATTCTCGTCCGCAGACACTTGCAGAGACCAGCACCTGCTCCATTAAGATCCTTCTCCACCTCTCCACCACGCTGCCTGATGGCACCGCTTGAGGCTCACCCTCCTGTGTTTTTTCCGCCTTGCACTTGTGCGATGGCCACACTTTGGGCGGCCCCAGTTAGCGTCCTAATTGTACATGGGACTGATCGACAGATTGAAGTGAGTTTAACTAGGCTGCCCTTTGATTTTTCTTACTTTAAGTAGATCTCTAAATAAGGATGAGTGTCTTGTTATATCCTATTCAAAATGACAAAAGCCTTAAAACTCCCCCACTTATAAAAGATATATCCTTATTTTGAGACTGTACGAGGCACAGAAAAACACCTAAAAAGACAAAACTACCTGTAACTCAAAGGCGACTCTTTCTATCATTTCTCTTTCGGTGAGATCTCGTGATCTTTTTCAAGCTCGCAGAGTCATCATTCTATCTAAAGATCTGTATTTCCTGAACTTTTCCATACACACACCATATACATTTTCTCTGCAACTATAAACTCTTTATAAATGGCATTTTAACATTTATGCTCATTATTCCATAAATAGACACATCAAAATATACTTAATCATCCCCATGCAGTTGGAACCATGGGCTGTTTCCAGTATTTTATTAATATACATTATGATGAAATCATGCATTTTTTCATGAAGAATTTCCCCCTGTATTTTATGTGTTTTTTAGGATAGGTACATGTAAGTATAATGACCAAGCTAAGGGATAATAATTCTTTTTTTTTTTTTTTTTCATTTGACACAGAGAAAGAGATCACAAGCAGGCAGAGAGGCAGGCAGAGAGAGAGGAGAGAGGAGGAAGCAGGCTCCCTGCTGAGCAGAGAGCCCGACACGGGCCTCGATCCCAGGACGCTGAGATCATGACCTGAGCCGAAGGCAGTGGCTTTAACCCACTGAGCCACCCAGGCGCCCGGGATATTAATTCTTTTATATTTCTTTCTATATTACCAAATTTAAAAAAAAAACAATCTTGTAAATGGTGAAAGCTCAAACAGCTATGAACTATAAGACCAATTCTATTTTCTTTTTGCAAGAACAATGTGTGCTTTGATTTGTATTCATGTGGGTGGAATCATTAATACTAACTGCTAGTCTGTTCACACAAGAGAAAGAACTGAAGGGGATTTTGCTTTTATTTCCCTGCCTCCTGAACTCTGAAATAGTGAAGCTTAAGACAACTAATCTCCAAAACGTCACCATAAATGTCAATATAATTACAGATGTTCTCTGCATCTTTTCTTACCTTAATGTTTTCTAGCCAATGTTAATCTTAATTTCTCAAGCTCTTTTGACACTGCAGAACTAGATGAATAAAAATAGTTTGAAACATATCCTATGAAGCTGATTCATGTAGTTTGCATTTTCATAAACAGGTATCCATGGCCAGTGTCGCTTTGTTTTTACTAAAAGCATTTTGCTTTTTAGCTGTACTAATTTCTGGACCTAACCTGCATGGAGAGAGTACAGGCGTTTCTGAGATGTATTCTGCTATTCGCAGCTGAGTGGGCATCAGTTAATGGCTCTTACTATCAAGGTCATGATATATCATAAGCGAGCATAATTAGCTAAGGTTCACTGTTGCTTTTCCCATAGTTCTTGAGAGCCATCTATTTTATTTTCTATACATTAGCTAAATATAGTTCTAGACGACCTGAATCTGAATCACCCCTAACTAGATGTCCCAAGGCAAACTGGCTTGACTTATAATCAATAGAGAATAAAGAATAAAAGCTATGGATGTCATAAAAAGACCACATTTCTATAAATTACTTTGGAAAAAAAAATCAAAGTGTGTATTAGTGCAATTTTGGATAATGCACAGCAAAAGCTTGTTACGAAGAGCCAAACATGATTTAATCCCCACTTGATTTATATGGTTAATGGTGGTTTTACCTCATAGAGTAATTTATGAGTAGTTTTAAGAATCTCTTTTATTGGATAAAAAATAAAATTAGAATGGTAAACAGAAACTCTAAGGAAATAGTTGGGAGGATTTTTTTTAATCTTTAAATGAAGCTTTTAAGGGGGTTAAAAAGAACTCTTTGTTGAAGTCATGAAATAAACACCCTATCTGAATACACTATATAAAATTATGTATTGAATCATATCCTTAGAGCCTTGTATTTTTCAACACTAATTTTTTAAAATATGAGTAACATTCATATGTTTAAAACAACCTGAAAAACATCTCTTCAGTGTCATAGAATGTATTGAGAGGAGGAGTTGAAGGTAGCCACGATTCTTTTTAAGCATGAGAATGAGTTTTCTCTTTTACTAACGAATATGCGTACATTAAAAGAAGAGGGAATTCCTTCTTCCTCGCCATTAATTGTCGGTTTTAATGCCATCAGCCAGCTCATCTTTTTTTTCCTGCTCCTGTAAACATCGAGGTCATTCTGAGGTTCTGCCAAAATAAAGATCATTATCTCCAGAGCAGTGTTACAACAGAGAGGCTGAGCCCTGGGGCTGCCAAGAATTCTGAGAAATGAGGCGCTCAGTGGATGCGGTTTTTCTCTCTAGAAAGGCAGATTCTGCTTAAGAAACGTTCTTACAGGGTCACATGAACGACAGTAAAGGCTACTGAAACACCCCCTTCTCGTGCAAGTGATGTCCTCAGCTCTGCTTTCTGATGGCCCCCAGGGAAGGAAGGGTGGTCGGCGATGGGTCACTTGGGTCCTCCAGGAAACGGATGCCAAAAGCCAGCCACTAGCATGGCAGCGGGTTGGGCCCCACCGGCCTGCAGTCCGGCACAACTGCCAACAAATACTTAAAAAGCAACAGTCCAAAGGGTCTGGGAATGGTCCTGAGGACAAAGAACAAATGCGGCAACATCTAGTCAATAAAATCTGTGAGAATTTGGTAGGACCGTAAGAGTCCGAGGCATGTGAACTGAGAATGTTCCATCCTTCCCTGTTCCCTGTGGAGCAGGCAGGCCCTGTAGACAGCCCGCCGGGCCCTCGGGGCTCCCTGCCCCTCCGTCAGCTTCTGGTGGGAAGGCCTTACTCCTTCGGGGAGAAGGATGTGGGTCTCTCACTCTGCCCCCACCGGGGACGAAGCCGGGGCAGGTGAGTCAGGAGGTGGGGGCTGCCTTCTCTCACGCAGTCCCCCCCTCATGGGACTGTGGCTCTAGCTTGGGGGTGGCAGGCTGAGAACAGTGGGCCCTGGGTCCCTGTCCTTCCCTCGTGAGGTGGGGTCCATGTGTGGAGAGGGGTGTAGAAGGACACACTGACCGGCACCCTCAGTTCCATCAGACTCAGCCCTGAGAGCAGAGTGTCTCCAGAGAGGATGCAGCGGAGCTCATGGCGGAATGACAGCTGCACTTGATCTACAATATTCTGGAAGGAAGCCAGAGGCCAGACAAGTCAGGAACCCTACGAGAGCCAGACCAGGTGGCATCTTATCGTGGGGATGAGAGACAGGATCTTCAGAATCCTCAAGACCATTCGGACTTAGATTTCCCATCACTGGTTCTGAGCTCCTGGGCGAGTGGCTTAACCTGTCTGAGTCCGATGCCTCATCTGTCAAACTGGGAAGATCAAGTTCAATCCTCTCTATAAAGCACTGTGTTTGTGCAACCAGGAAACCAATCACCTGTAGTTATTGTAATAGAATGAAAACAATATCAACCGTACAATCATTAAAGAATCTCAGCAGTTTTCTGTAAAGAATCGTCAAGAACGTAGCTGAAAAGAGCACCGAGACATAAACTGGGGAGTAGCTACTCCCTCCGCCGTCCAGGACTGCAGGGACTGGAGAGGACTTGAAGCCGCAAACAGCCCCCAGAGCTGGACAGGCGCCTCCCGAAGAGGAGGAGCCGGCACACCTGCCCCGGGCCGGCTGCTGGGGGGCCGGGCGGCGATGTTCGGGGAGGAAAGCAGGGCCTCATCCCCTCAGCCTGGCTCCTCCCAGCATCGTCTTCTGGTGAAACCCAACGGAAGGCCAGCGGAGACGGGAGAAATGGCTTGCAGAGTCCTGAACCAACGTCACCAAAGCAACGCTGAGAAGATTGGCTTTGGAACAGGGAAAGAGTAGCTCAAATCCCAAGCGCAAGCATTTTAGGAAGTTTCAGTTGGGAACACCTGGGGCTCAGTGGGTTGGGCATCAGACCCTTGATTTCGGCTCAGGTCCTGAGCTCAGAGCCGGGAGGTGGAGCCCTGCATCAGGCCCCCACAGGAGTCCGTTGAGATTCTCTCTCCCTCTCCCCCTGCCCCCACCTCTCTCTCACTCTCTGGATGAATAAATAAATACATCTTTAAGAAAAAGTACAGGAGGGCGCCTGGGTGGCTCAGTGGGTTAAAGCCTCTGCTTTCGGCTCAGGTCATGATCTCAGCGTCCTGGGATCGAGGCCCGCATCGGGCTCTCTGCTCAGCGGGGAGCCTGCTTCCTCCTCTCCTTGTCTCTCTGCCTGCCTCTCTGCCTACTTGTGATCTCTCTCTCTGTGTCAAATAAATAAATAAAATCTTTAAAAAAAAAAAAAAGAAAAGAAAAAGTACAGGAAGTTTCTATTGGTAAATCTCAGCCATGGTCATAAATACCCTCTTGACCCATAGACAATCTGGAGGGGGAGGAACTCTGGAGTCAACATCCCCGAATAAAGGACATCACATCCGGGGGCTTCTAGTGCTCGAGGGAGTTTTTTACTCTTTCCTATGCGGGGCTTTCATTCCAGACTTGTAAGATGGCCAATGTCCCTTTTAATCCTTTACATTCAGGAGGCTAACAGGAAGGTATGTAAGCTGGGCCTGGTCAATAGGGAAACATTCTTCGGAGAGATACAGATGCTTTGCTGGGAGGAAATATTTCTAGGGCGCCTGGGTGGCTCCGTGGGTTAAAGCCTCTGCCTTCGGCTCAGGTCATGATCTCAGGGTCCTGGGATCGAGGCCCGCATCAGGCTTTCTGCTCGGTGGGGAGCCTGCTTCCTCCTCTCTCTCGGCCTGCCTCTCTGCCTACTTGTGATCTCTCTCTCTCTTTGTTGAATAAATAAAATCTTTAAAAAAAAAAAGAAAAAAAAGAAATATTTCTAAATATGTCTGGATTCAGTGCTACGCAATTTTCTAAAAAAAATAAATACATTGTGGTCATGCCCTTTATGCTGGTTTGGGGATTTAGGAATTATGCTCAGTTCTCTGCTGTATGCTTCTCTGCCAAGTCTCGGTATTTTCATGACGCTGAAGATTTCGGGATCTAAGCCATGATTCCAGTCCAGGTCTCTTGTAGCAAACCTGGGGGTATGGTGCTCAGACATCCCCTACAGGAAGAACTTGTCCACCAGCTGCAGGAAGGGAAGCCCCGTTAGCCACACCACGGGATCCCCCACAGCATTTGAATTAAGGTCCCGCTCTCTTCCAAGAAGCTCCCACCTAAAGACCAAGACAGACAACAGTCCTGGAGTCTGTGCTGCCCGATGCAGGACTCACTGCCCGATGATCCCGGGACCGGAGGGCCTCGCTGGGCGGGGCAGCCCTGCCTCACAGGCACAGGTTCTCCCCAGCCAACCATGTGCCCCTCATCCTCCCCGTTCCCGGGGCCAGAGCGCTGCTGGGCTCTGAACTCCTGCTTCCTCTCGCACCGTCCTTCATAACTATGACCCTTCTCACACCATTTTGACCAGTGTTTCTTTTTCTCTTTTGATGTCCACAAATTCAACCTGCTATGTTTTTTAACAGTGTCTTTGAGACAAAATGCACCTGCACAAAAGCTATAATCCAATGGACTCTTAGTCACTGATATGTACCCCCATTGCTGCCATCGATCCTAGTACTTTTCCGTGGCCTTCCATCCCCATTCCAGTGCTAGGAAACCACTGGTCTTCCTAACTCTGTCGATATCAGCATTCTAGATTTCTATATTCTATATTATTCATGTAAATAGAGTCATAGAGCATGCGATCTCTTGATTCTTCATTTGGCATAAGTTTTTAAGATGTATTAATGTGGTAGCCTCTCTCTGTACCACATTCCTTTCCAGGGCCAGATAAAACCCCGTCCTGTGGATAAATCACATTTCATTTATCCATTCCTGTGCTGATGGACGGTGACGTTGTTTCCACTTTTTGGCTATCATGAGTCATACTTCCATAAACACTCATGCACAAGCTTTTGTGTGGACCTAAGTTTTCATTTTTCTTGGGTAGATACCGAGGAGTGGAATTTTCGGGTCATGAGGGAATTTCATACGTAATCCTGATGGGAACAGCCAGACTGTTTTCCGAAGTGGGAACTCCACCAGCGATGCACAAGGTTCCAGTTTCCCTCACATCCTCACCAGCACCTGTCGTTTGGCTTTCGGGGCATGACGTGGTATCTAATTGTGGTTGGGACTTGCAACTCCCTGATGACGGATAATGCTCAGCGTCACTTCATGGGCTCCTTGGCCATGTGTAGATCTTCAGAGATTGTTCTCTGGGGATGGCCTCCTTTCTGGAGTCAGTGTTTGATATTCTGAAGCCAGGAGGGGCCCAGGCAGCTACCTGCCTTGCTCTCAGCCCTGTCGGAAAAGTCCCAGGCCTTCCAGGCTGGTACTTGAAGCTGATCACCATTCTACCCATAAGCTCATTGACTTTGAGAGTTCCCCTAGGCCTGACTCCCTCCAGGTTTGCTGCTAATGAACTCAGTTCCTTTGGGATGAGATCAGGAGATCGATCTTATAAGGTCTGTGTCTCCCTGTAGGCATCTCCTGAGCCCAGGCTCCAGAGCTGGGGGTGAGGACGACAGCCAGCTTCTCTCGGAGTGAAACCACACTCTGGTGACGGAGCCATCGGTGGGGCCAGGCACCAGAGCTCATCTGACCTGGCAGGGACAGCTGCAGCCAAGCTACACTGAGCATCCACGAATGGGTACTGACCTGTCCAGGAGTCAGCATCTCCCGGAGGCAGGGAGGCACTGCAGAAATGCCCACATCTGGCTCCCGCAAACACAGCTTCCTGCAGGGAGCTGGGGAGCAGAGCCCGGGGCAGATGGAGCCCGTGGTCTCGGCCGCGGCGTCTGGAACGGAGTCTCCACGTGCCTTCTCCAGCTGGCGACCAGGAGGGAAGGGCCTTCTTGGCTTAAATGCCACAGACAATCCTCTTCACTACTGAACTTTTGTACATGCCCTTGAACAGATGTTTCTCCGTTTGCTGCTTGCCACATTCAGAGTCCTGAAATACAGCTCAGAGGTTTCGAGAGTCCCCATCGGCTTCTCTGGGAAGCAAGTTAGCCGAGCTCTGGCCACCATCATGCTGGTAGAACTCTCTTTTTACTGAAAAATATACTCCATGCAAACAGGACTAGTTTGTAAACCAACCAACGCAGACACATTGGCTGACGTATAGTCTGCCCTCTGAACTATAATTATGAGTGGACGTGCATCCTGGAGAGAAGAGATTCCCGCCACCCCTTACTCCTGAGATCCACTCAAGAATAGCTCACAAGGTGAAGAGGGAGCTGAGAAGGGGGATTATTCTTTCAGTGACAGCCAAGGAAATGGAGGGAAGGAGCTTCCTGGGTGCAGGTGCAGGTGACAGAGCTCTCTGGTTTGCCCGAAGCTGCCCACTGGTGCTGGCGAGGGACCACCGACCCCATGAGAGACAGCCCCTGCCCTCTGGGAATGCACACATTTGTTTAGGAGACAAGACACCGACTGTCTGAATACTTGAGCTGTAAGGTCACTGAGGGATCATCTGTACAGTTTTTGTTTTATAAATGGGAAAACTGAGGCCTGGAAATGAACTTTTCTAAAACTGCTTTGGTGGAAGTGATCCAGTCTGGAATGTAAGCCTCCTGTGTGACCCAGTTCTCTTGCCATAAATAACCTGTGAAACTGTCCATGATCAGCGTGTGTGAGAGGTGATGACTGTGGGAATTTGGAAGTAGGGCCATCCCCATGGGTGGTGCAATCAGGGAATGCTGCCTGGAGGAGGTGGACCTTCACCGGAGTTAGAGAGCTGTGGTTCTCAAGCATCAGTGGTGCAGCTTCTCAAAGTCCCATGCCCAGGGCTCGCCCCAGGAGGCCATAGTTTTTAATATTCTCTTGATTAAGAAGCATTCAGAGGGACAGGAGTGATGAGCAAAATTTGCAGGAAAGGATTTCAAACAGAGAAGAAAGATTACCTAATACAAAGGAGTGGAGAAGTGAATATAGTCTTGAAAAGACAGTGAACATAGACCTTTATAAATTTATCGTTGTCTGAATCAGGGCAACCTGTGTATCCATGTGGGTTTATTTCTCAGGGGTTGGAAGGCACGACTGTTCGCTCGCGCTCTGTGTGAGAAGGTTGAAGGGGAAGACACAGTCTCCCTCCTCCCCCAGCGTGGGCTCACGTCCGCCACACTCCCTGCTGTGACAGTCCCTCAGCTGGGGGGAGGTTGGCCCCTCTCGCAAGGGTGACTTCGGCTCCCAGGCTCCGTCATCCATCCTGTCTTCTTTGCAATG
Source organism: Ailurus styani (assembly GCA_002007465.1). Taxonomy (NCBI): domain Eukaryota; kingdom Metazoa; phylum Chordata; class Mammalia; order Carnivora; family Ailuridae; genus Ailurus; species Ailurus styani. The sequence goes on from LNAC01000054.1 coordinate 5,495,166, forward strand.
AGGACAATTAAAGCAATAGGACAAGAGCAAAGATGCATCGCAGTCCTACCACGTGTTTGTTTCTCGTACATTCTCTCATTTAGTGTAATAAGTTAGTGGTTGGTAAGGAGTTAGGAGGTACAGGGTCAGGCATTGGTCAGCCCAACTTCTGATTCCCCCCAGTGATGTGCTGAGGCCCTAAGTCCAGGGACATCATCCCCTGAGGAGGTCTTCCTTCACTTCCTAGTCCCGGTCTTCTCTTCCTCGACTTTTCCAGAATACCCAGTGCACATCTATTGTACCACTGTGGGCTTAGTGCATATTTTTCTACTAAATGGGACCATACCTGTTTTGCATTTCCCTTATCTGTCACATAACGGATCTTCCCTGAATATGTTTTATACCTGTTTGATAGTAACATTGGAGGGCAGAGAAACCGCTTGGCCAGGGTGACAAAGTAGTCAGTAGCAGACCTGCTGAGTCCCTGGTTACCTAACTACATATGCATGCCCTTCCAACAGCTTCACGGCCCCGCCATATACCTGTCCTATTCTGTCTTAAGGCCTGGTGCACCTGGAGGGAAGTAGATACCAAATAAGCGTTTACCCGTTGAATGAACTAGGTCACCTGCACCCTCGCTCACTCTGCCAAACTATGAGGAAAGGATGGTGGCGCCTCAGAGATGTTGGCCAAAGGAGGAATCTCTCCTTGCTTACGTTATGCTGTGACCCAAGGAAGTATAGGCCACCATCATCATTGGGGACAATCAGGACCACAAAAAATGAGTTCTTGTGGGGGCGCCTGGGTGGCTCAGTTAGTTAGGCGGCTGCCTTCAGCTCAGGTCATGATCTCTGGTCCTGGGATCGAGCCCCACATCGGGCTCCCTGCTCAGTGGGGAGCCTGCTTCCCCCTATCCTTCTGCCTGCCTCTCTGCCTACTTGTAATCTCTCTCTCTCCGTCAAATAAATAAGTTTTAAAAAATGAGTTATTGTGAAGTAGATTTTGGTTCATTTTCAAAAATTTTTTTTCTACAACTGGACCCTTGACAGCTGATCCCTGAAGTTGGTGAGGGGTTCATAATGAGGAAAGGGATTCCGTATCACTAGAAGCTTTCAAAAAGAGAGTGCTAACTGCTTTCTTGTCTGGCATGTTGTGGAAGAAATTCAGGCATCGGAGAAGGTGGGAGTTTGACACAGACTGCAAGTGACGGCTAGCCAGAGAGAGTTACTGATACTCTGGCTCAGCTTTTCATCAGTGCAGACAGTGTTCTGTGGGGAAGAACTAGCCATCCGTAGAGTTCAAAGGTCATCTGGTGGGCGCCTGGGTGGCTCAGTGGGTTAAAGCCTCTGCCTTTGGCTCAGGTCACAATCTCAGGGTCCTGGGATCGAGCCCCGCATAGGGCTCTCTGCTCGGCAGGGAGCCTGCTTCCTCCTCTCTCTCTCTCTGCCTGACTCTCCGCCTACTTGTGATCTCTCTGTCAAATAAATAAATAAAATCTTAAAAAAAAACAAAAACAAAAACAAAAAAAAAGGTCATCTGGTGATTCAGATGGGCAGCCAGGATGGGGAACCACTGGATTAGGGGGTTGGACAAGAGGGAGGAACCCCAATCCTGTTACATCAGAATATTCAAAAGTACAGATAGATTCTCAGGTCATCCCTGAAGTATTTTAGTTCTGATTCTTCGAGTGGGAGCTTAAGTAGGAAGAGGAAGAAGCCCCAAATTTATAAAAGCCTCCCAGGGATCCAGATGAGTCACTCTAGCCCTCAGACGTCGACCGGCACCCAGAACGTCTGGCCAGAAAGCCCACCTCTAAGCATCCTGCCCAGGCCACAGACCAGGTCCTGGAGAAAACAGCTGACTTCCAGCTCTGTCCAGACCTAGCTCATCGGACGATCATGCGTCAGCACGGTCAGGGCATCCCTCAGCCCGGGTCCGCTTCTGCTGCCACCTCGAGTTCTCTGGACTCAGGCGGGTGCCCTCCAAGGAGCCAGCATGCTGCCTTGGGACGGTACCTTTCTTCCCATCTCTGCTTTGACAGGGAAAGCCTTTGCTCCTTCTGTGTTTAATTTTAATTTCCTTTAAAATATCCATGCTCTCTGGGTGCCCATCAGGTCAGCGTGATGAAAGGAGGTTTGAAAAAGATGAAGTTATTCAACACTAGGCCTTTGTGAAACCGCAGCATGAAGGGAGTGGAGCTCATTTTGATAATCTCTCTCTCTAGGATGCAAAGGCCGGAAAGCTGGCCATTCTTTTCAGCAAAATGAACGCTTTAACCTGACAGGAGGAAGAGGCTTCCCTTTATGTCACTTGGTGTCAGCCATCAGCCACAATGGCCCGCAGAGAGCGATGCATGGACTCACCACCAGGGAGCTCTTCAGTGTGTCTGCAGCCAGTCTCCTGGGCCTTCTGGGTCATCACAGGTAATTACAGGTGAGCCACATGTCAGAGCCAGAGGCCCCATCCTCTTTCCTGGAATGTGCTATTTTTTAACCCTAAGAAAATGTATCACAACACATATGAGAAAAGTTAATCATGCTTATAAACTAGTTCACAGATATAGATGTATTTTATGGATGTGCATAAAAATAGTCAATATACACATACCGACAGATACCTCAAAATGATAAATCGATCACTGTTTGCTAATCATTGTATGTTGTGCAATGCCTAACATCAAATAGTTTTGTCTGGGTGTAAAATAAACTCGTTGACATTTGTCTTTTTCTTTCATTTTCTCTCAGTGTCTCTGAACTGAGGAGTTCAAAATCATAAAGGCAAACAGAGTCATTATTTCTGGCATGCAGTCCCCAAAATCAGGATCCCCCGGATGCTTGTTACAGACACTGAACTCCCAGAAAAACCACATCAATCCAGACCTCGGCTTAGTTCACAAGGTCCAATTTAAATGCTGAGGATGCTGGTGCACTAGCTTTCAAGGAAAAATTCTTTATGGGAAACTCTGCCACTTTCCAGCAGGATCAAACCCATCATTAATCAGCCAGAGAACTTCTCTTGTTTAATAACGGTAAAATTAAGTATTACTATTTTTACAAGGCATATCACGTAGGGATGAGATCTGGTGTCATTTAATCTGTATCTATAGCTGGATCCTGATTTGACCTTTTTTTGGTTGCTTTTGAACTGGCTTCTGGGGATTCATTTGCTGTTCGGTTGTTATGCACTATAACCTAATCAAGCAATTAGAGTCAGTCCGTTTGGTGGTTATGATAACCAGATCTAGTAGCTGTCCCTTTTTGTCAACGCTTCGGCTTCATCCTTGGAAATATGACTTGAATTTTGGCACTGGCTCCCATCCTTGAAGACTTGGCAATGCAGCTGCTGTGAGTGCAGACTTCCTTCCTACACCTCCAATATCACAGAAATTATTTTTATGGCTTGTTCACTGACATATCTCGAAAACATAAAAAAGGGTGCTTGGTCAAAAAGGAGGTGCCTAAAATATATTTTGATAGTTAAAGAAATGTTATTGATTCCCAACTCCTCCTCCAGCCAAATCTTGATTGAAGTGTGGTTTTGGTGGAATATTTTTGTCTTAGACACCTTGCCGTTTCCTCAGGTACAATACTTCTTAAGCTAAAAACTTTTCTTCTTTATGATACTTTATTTATCTAAAGTACCCTTGACTTCTCAATATACATATATATATAACTTTATGTATATATTTTTTTAATTTAGAAAACCTTACACATTCTCAAGGCTGAGATGAAACCTCACCTGCCCCAATCCCACTGTGCTCTAACGATCTCTCCTCTTCCAGTTGCCAAAGTACCTTGTTCATGTCACTCTCAGCCCTTACTATATTGTATTGTATTTTGCATAATGATGATAATAATTATCATTTACTGATGTCTCTGTGACTGGCATGAAAATCTTATTTAATTACAGACCTATTGCAATAATCTTAAAAAACAGCATATACTATCTCCATGTTATTGATGATAAATTTGGCATCAGAAAGATTGACCAATTGGTCCAAAGTCACCCATACTTTTGTAGTTGGATTTAAACCTAGGTCAGCTTACATTTTATGCCCACATTCATTATGCCTTAGCACCTTATCTCTTATAATCATAATATACTTGTTTCATGTTTCCGTAACTTAAGAGACCGTAGCTCTGTAAGAGAACAGGCTGGTTCTTCATCGTATTTATATTAACAGAGTCTAAGGCAGTATCTGGCACATAAGCTGTGCTTAGCAGATGTTGCCAGAATGCCTCTTCTTTTTCTCTCCCTAATTTTAGCCTGGGTCTCTCTCCTCCTCCTCCTCGTCTTATTTCTCATATTGATAGACACTTTCCCCAAGCATGTATGCTTAAAAATTGTTGACTCAACTCTTAATAAGACTGAAACGATTCTTTCCCATTACTCACGGCGCTTTGCTAAATTAGTCTCTTATCTGGGATCAGATTATTGCAAGAGCCTCTGAAACACTTACTACCCTACCTCTTCTCTCCCTCTGTCTGCCTTCCCATAATTTATCAAACTGCTGTCAGACTACTCTCCCTAAATGCCATTTTGATGATCCATTTCAAAACCTCCACACCTCCAAGAGCAGCCCTATTGCCTATCAGTGAAGCTCAAGGATTTCCCCTGGAGATCATGGCTCTTTAGAGGGCTACCTTTCCTTTGTCTTCCCTGAGCCCAAGCAGGTCTGACCTTCTTGACTGAGCTAGCCTGTCTTCCTCATGTTCCCTGGCATCTCACAAACTCCCACTTTAGATTCTGAATAGTACATAAGAATCATACCTAGTGGTTTAAATTCAGGCGCCTGGGATCAGAGGTGAACCCTGGCTCTGCATGGTGATGTTGTTGGGTTCTGGACTTCTACTCCATCCTCCCTCTGTCCCGTGTCCTAGTTTGGTCTGTGTTACTGTTCCCCTGCTAAGTACTTAATTTTTTTTTTAGGATTTTATTTATTTATTTGAGAGATGAGGGAAGGATAAACAGAAGAGAAAAGAGAAGGAGAGGGAGAGAGAATCTCAAGCAGAGTTCGCGTTGAGTGGGGAGCCCAATGGGGGCCTCAATCTCATGACCCCAAGACCATGACCTGAGCGGAAACCAAGAGCCGGACACCCAGGCACCCACTAAGTACAAAGTCTTTTACCCTCCACTCTGTTTCTCATGACAGTGTCCTAAAGACAGCAGCGAGGGAACACTTGCACCTTTGGTGGAAGTAAACCAGTGAGTGTAGGCCACCCGACCAATGCACAGAGAGGGTGCGTGTAGAGTCCCCATCCACCACACCGCCTCCCATTCCTGGGTCTGCTTATTTTCAGACTTCCTCTCCTGGGTCTTAGTGAGCAGACTAGAGTCCTGGAGAGCCTGGCTCTCCAATCTAGTCTCTCGTCTTCTGAAATCACAGTGGCAAGTTTGGATCTGCTGACCACTACTCACGTGGATGTGTTTTTCAGACATGGGCAGCATTAGAAACAGAATTATCTTTCATTTCAACAAACTGTCTTCCAAAGGCAGGAAAAAGAACTAAAAGTTCTCAAATACTTTGAATATAATCATTTTGGTAATTGATGTGATGGTTAAGAGCTGAAATGTACCAGCTCTCCAGCGTCTACTTCAAATAAATGGTGAATGATTTGGGGGCAGTTCTGCTAAACTTGCTTAGCATCAGACTCTTCATTAAAATAAGTACGAAGAATAGATAATACTGTCTTAGGCTCTCTTCATGAAGCATCTTTTTGGATTCTCACAAATTTGTGAGGCAAGTGCTATTATTACTCCCATTGAAGGATGAGAAAATACAAACAGAGTTTAAACGGGTCCAGGACCATACAGCTAACGTCTGTGTTGAATTCAGGAATTGGATTTGGGAGCACATATTCTTAAATACTATATTAAATTTTACTGTACTCAAACTATTCCTATAGTCCAATGTGTTTTTTAAATGAGATAGCATTTGTTAAGATTATCCTGTACACTGCTCATTATGACGGCTTAGAACATCCATATAATTTTCCTTAAAGAACACAGATGCATTAACTTACGTGAAGGGTTTCCTTTAAGTAGTGTGTCTATGTGACAATATTATATAGAGTCCCTCCTGAGCAGAACATTTGGAACTCACATTTCTACCTAAAGATTGCAACACCCTTCTCTCCAAGACAATTACTTGTGATTGAGAAATGAAGAATAGCTTCATGAAGGCAACCTAGAAAAATGAAGTGCCCTATAAGCCATTAATCACAATAAAAGCTTCACATGGAGCAACTCACTCCATCTTTTCAATAAGCCTTTGAAGTACATAGAATTTTCCCATCTTTCAGGTGAATAAACCAAGGTACGGAGAAGTTAGGCACCTGGTCCCAGGCTAGCAGGTGGCAGAGCTGGGGTTACAACCCAAGCGAATGAGCTCTGAGTCTGGGATCTAGGCTTGCCCTACAGTGCTTTTCTCCCAAACAACGGGAGGAATTTTCCAGCTGGTCATGGCTTAGAGACACAATCTCAGGGTGGGGGAAACTTAAGAGTGGGAGGGATGCATTCATCATCAACATGTAGAGAACGGCCCACTATTGCATCAGACCCCCCTCCCCATGGCCTCACGGGCAGCACCGAAAAGGCGGTGGTGGTCATGGTGTCCCGACCCAGAGCTCATTCTGAGTTTCTTGGTGCATTTTCTCCTTTTCCTTGCCTCTCCTCTATTCCTGCATCTCAATGGTGCTTAGCCTTTTATGTATTTATCTCTTAATTCTCCACTCCTGCACTGCACTGACTCCTTAGATCAGACCCCACATTTGGCATTTGTGATTTTTGCTGGGCTCTCCCTGTGACAGGATTGTTGGTGCTCTGGCTTCAAGACTCCCGGATCCTCAGAGGAAACCCCCTTCCTGGCCGGGTTCCCATGCCTGGGACATTACACGAGTGGACATCTTCAACAGGGTCAGATAGCATTAAACAAGAACCATATATGCGTTTGGAGGAAATAACCATTATGCATTCATACTCCTTGTGGCTCTTGCCATTTTTAGAGTGCAATTAAAAGTACTAGGTTTCAGGCTAGAGCCTCCAGTACTGGATCCATACAAAGACTTTACAAGTCCAACATATGAAAGAAATAGAGAAAAAAATATAGGACTAGAACCTGTTTTAAGAAAGTGCATTTTACCTGAGACAGAGTTTTGTAAAGGCTGAACATGTTGTGACTCACCTAAATCTGTCACTTTGGAAAAGGAACGAAGGATTGATTTTTCAACCAGTGTCTGCATCTTCTTGGAAATTAGATTTATTTTGCTTTCCATGCGAGAAAGATGTCCCTTTTAGTGCCCACCTTCTAGTCAAGCAGCCTTGGGCTGAGTTTTAAGTCAGAGTGAAATACGATCTTCACTGTGAAAGTACCACGCCATCTCCAATGCCATGATCCTTTCCTTTCTGATCATGCTTCAGTGAGGAGGTGCGAATTCAAGCAAAACTGAAAGTCTAGAAAGGTTAACCTCAGATTATTTTCCAGATTGGTAGAGAGATTCCTATGCATTTGCTTGACATCTTGATTCTCTTACCATTTCTTGATTGGAGGAAATAAAGACTGCTTCCTCGTCTCCCTTATTAAGAAGCAGCCTTCCACAGAGCTCGTCAGTGACCTTCTGTTGCTCAAAACAGTGAGTGGAAGGTGTGCAGTCAAATGTATCACTAATGTGTGTTCAAAAGTTTCAATAGAAGAGATTTCGTAGCTAACTGGATAGATAAGATTTTGCATGTTAACATGATGTAAGCCACTAGTTAATGTACAGAATTCATGCAAATAACAGCACCAATAGGTACAGTATATTTTTAGAACATGTGTAATTCTGTTATTTAAAATGCATGCAGGTATTAGAGTAGAATAGTGGAACCTAATGGGCTTTATTAAATTTCACAAAAATGTTACATTTTTCTCTGCTGTATCACATTAGGAAATATGTGGTTCTTGACTTCTTTGCATTTTATTTGACCTGAATTAAATTGTGCAACTTGTGACCATGAATATAAATCTTTCGCTCACCAAAATATACCATATAGTTCTAAAATAATGTTAAATATGAATATACACACAGAGAGATTAATACACAATCATATATACAGGCAGCCACAGTAAAAGACAAAAATAATTTTACTTACATCATAAAACTTGGACGTAAATTATAGATCTGCCTCCTGCCCCCTATGTTCACCCTCTGACCCTCCATGTGTTCAGTGTACTTATCTGTCCAGTAAAAATAACAATTTTTATGATGAAACATTATCTACATTACGTGTTTGTACAATCTCAAGTAGAAACGTGTCTACACCTCTCCCAGAGCACCTGTTCTCCTTTCTTGTTTTGAACCTGAGTTCCTCCTCCACCCTCACCATCAGCTCGTTAGCTCAGCTCATAAATAAAAGAATATCTACTGAAAAGTTTCTAGAAAGAGGACAAAATTGAAACTAAAAAGGAAATAATGCTCAAGTGATGTCACTCACCCTTGTGTTTAACATTTATTAAATGCTTACTTGGCACCATGCACTTTTTAAAGCACTTTTAAAGGGACTCGTTTACTTCTAGACCAACCTAAGATGTAACCATGGCCGCCATTTGTAGGGGAGAAAACGAATGCACACAGAGTTCAAGGAATTGGTCCAAGTTGTGTGCACTCACTGAAGAGCTTTTATTTTATTTCGTTTCTCTTTTATCATTGTCATTATTTTGTTTTAAGGTAAGTTAATTGGGTTTATGTCAGGATGTTCAGGCAGGTGAATTAAAACAACACTGAAGGAACCAATAGAAGGTTCACTCTTCGATGTGGTAAGATGACTGAGAAGGCAAAGTGCCACCTGGGAAGGTTTACCACCAACATATTTCTGGAAACAGCCTCACAATGGACAGACACAGATAAGTCAATTTAGTTTTATAAATTGACTTTTAAATCTTCATCAGAAATAACAATAACTTTGGGTAACTAAAAGATGGAAAGACAGGTTCTAGGGAATAATAATGATTATAATTAAAATTAAATGGTAGATATTAACATTTTGAAGAACCTGATTTTTTTGAAATTAGTTTTCTGTGGGAATTTTGGATATCTGCTAAAAGTGATCTTTTCCCAAGACTACATTATTGTTTCTCTACAAAACATTTTCCAGGGGTGCCTGGGTGGCCCAGTCATTAAGCGTCTTCCTTCAGCTCGGGTCAGGATCCCAGGGTCCTGGGATAGAGCCCCGCACTGGGCTCCAGCCCTGCATCAGGCTCCCTGCTCAGTGGGAAAACTTCTTCTCCCTCTCCCACTCCCCCTGCTTGTGTTCCCTCTCTGGCTGTGTCTCTTTCTGTTGAATAATAAAATCTTTAAAAAAATTTTTTTTCCAATTCTTTCTCCAGAAAACAAACAAACCTATAAAGAGCTGTTTGAGGGGGAACTGCATTCAGAACAGAAAGGAAAATGGACAATACCCATTTTTTTTAGTCCCCAGACACTTTTTCAGTCTTCAGAGTTATTCAGTAATGAAACTATTCTTATTCTGGTTATTAAAGACATTGTCTTATTTGGCCGAGCACATAGTGTTTTTTAAAAATAGAGATAATATTTAAAACTTTTAGTTGATTTTTCTAACTCTAAATTCCATAGTTTTTTGCACAGATTTTAAAAAGATAAACTAAGTTTCAAAAAAATCCAAATCACTATTCAATTTGTAGAAACTCATTGCAATTAACTTTCAGGAGCATAAGTTAACCTATCACCACAAGCTTGGGTAGAAATACTCTTAGATCTGTTTCTCTGAATCTAATTTGCATCTGACAAGATATCCAAATACTTAAATATCCAAATAATTAAAGTGGTTTTTGGTATCAAGAGCTTAAGTGAAAATCTTAAAAGATGAAGTTTATGTTAACATTCCTGGAAAATAATTTTAAAACTAGAAGTTTCTCACCTCTCTTGAATGGTAACTCATCCTGAACATTTCCTGCTAACCGTCATGACACTTAGGATGAGAATTGAGTGAGGACACGTAGGATGAGAATTGTAATCTCCATTTTCATTTTAGGAATCAGGATGAGAATAATTGATTGAGACTTTCCCGGGGACTTCGAGTAAATTCACTGGTGATTCCAGGATTTATGTTCAGCTTTCATTGACTCCAAGCATAGAGTGCTCCTGTCAAATGACTAATTAGATGTGACTTGTCCATGAACCCATGCAAGTTTTGTAACTGCTGCCTGGCATGTGTGCTGACATCGGTTGGCCCTGGGCTGCTTTGGGCCATCACATCTGCTTTCTTAGTGTCTTTTCCCTGGATTGTTCCACCCTGTAACCCACTGCATTCCTGGAAGACCACACATCACCTGCTATGGGAATGGATGTCCAACTTTTTTCAAAGATGCACGGAGATCATCTCTCTAACACCTCCAGAATCTGGTGCCAAGAGTAGGTGTGAAAATGAGAAAGTGTGTGAATTTGAGAAAGAGGTCAAAGTCAGCTGGTTTGGTGGAGAACTCCATACAGACTTATTTACCTTAAAAAAAACATTTATTGAGTGTCCCTATGTCAAGATTTCTAAGTCTCTTTCTTTCCAGAGATATACAAATGGTACTCATTTCCGGAAAAGGAGCTATTCAGTGTGGATGTTTCTTTATATATACATTCCAGAGAGAGAGAGAGAGAGAGAGAGGATGCAAGTGGGGACAGGTAAAGGGAGAGAGAGAATACTAAGCAGGCTCCATGCACAGTGCAGAGCCCAGGGCAGGACTGGATCTCACTACCCCAAGATCATGACCTGAGCTGAAATCAAGAGTCTAATGCTCAACCAGTTGAGCCACCCAAGCACTCCTTCGATTTTATATTTTTAACAGTAGCTCCTATGCAAATTGGAAACTGGGAATTTAGTGGACTGTTGATCAGCTTAAATAAAAGGAACAAAGACCTGAACCAGTATGGAGGCAACGTTAAGCAGTAGGATCATCGTCATGAATGATTCCATGGAATGACTGAAAAATGGGATAAGGAAGGCCAGTTAGAAAAACATCAAGAAGAGTGAGGTTTTTCCTCTGATTGACAGTGGGGGTAGTAAAGCCACTAACTAGGTAGAAAAAGAGATATTTTAATGGGTAGTTAAGAGCTACTTTTTGGAATTGTGAGTTAAGGTGTTTTTGAATTCCTAAAGGGATCTGGTATTGGAAATAAAGGCCTATCATTAAAAGAGGGAGAGACTGGCAGCGTGAGGATCTTGGCTACTGGCTACTACAGAAGGACTTGCAAACTCACAACGGGCACACAGCGGGTTCTTTCCAGCAAAATGGCATCTTCCAGGCGGCATGAGGCACTTGGCTGGTATGTTTAGATTTTATTGATATCCGTCAATGAGGAGATGACAATGAAAGAAAATCCAAGAGATGGGATGGCACCGCAGAATCTCAACAAAACAAAGAGGAAAGTCAGTTGCTGCCAAACATGGCACGAAATGCAATGGATGGTGGCTTGGAACAGGGGCGGCGGGGGGTGGGTGGGGAAGTTGTCTCAGACTCCCAAAGATGGGACAGATGTAAAGGGAACCCACACTCTGAGCATAGAATTTGGAGGTGGTCTGAGGAGCCGGTATTGAGAGCACATCACAAGTCCACTTTCTTGGGAGCTGCGCTTTTCCTGGGAAGACGAGAAAGTGGCATCTATAATTTTAAAGAATATTGCACGTCTCAAAATACATCCTGCTAGCAAATATTTCCTAAGATCAGGGGAAGTTAAGATGTTATTTTAAGGCCTTGATTGTCTGAACAGGGCCTCTAAGTAGATGCAAGAAGAGACTGCCAAAATATACCATCGTTTCTGGGCCAAACACTTCAGGGCTGCTGGGCCCTTGGTGTGACTTGTGTCATCGTGAGTGGCCTGGACAGACCTTCAGTTAAGTGTTTCCCCTCAGCCGCTCAGCGTACCGGTCATGCAGCGTGTGGACTTGTGTGTGTGTGCACATAGGTGACATACTTGCATGTGTATGTGAACTTTCATATGCACAATACATGTTGTGCATATATATTTATATATATGGTGTGTATTTTTCTCTTAGTGTCTCTTTTTTTTAAATCTTTGAAAATGCATTAATAGTACCTGTTTCCCAGGAATGCAGCTAGGATGCAAATAGATGAGTTCTGTAAGGAATGTCACTGCGATGGCGCCCCTGGGCTAACTCGTCGCTCGCAGGCTGAGACCCCACGGCAAGGGTAGCACAGGGCTCTCTGCTCCCCGCAGACACGTGAGACCCCACAGTCCACTCGAAGTCACGGACTTTGCCCTTCAAGTTTTCACACCTTCTGCTTAATGCAAAGACTGTTTATTTCCCCCAAAACATCTCATTTGGGGGATGAGCCAAAATGACTTCAGTGACGTCAGCCACTGACTTCCGGTCAGAATTCCATCAGGAACAGATCTCTTTATCTGCCAAGAGGTCTTCCACATTCGCGACTTCCTGGCTTCAGGAAATACCCCTGCTCACCCGTGCCATGTACTTGCAGGAAGCATCTTCCTCCAGAACCCCCAGGGTCAAGAGCATTGACTTCTCTGAATAGCCCCTCACTATACATGGATTCAAGTTATACTAATAGGCAAAATCCGCCCCCCTCCCCACCCCGTCTCTCCCTTTAGGGTGAGGAGAGCTTACTTTTCAGAAGTACTCCAGTTTTTGAATCCGAGAACAGCAGTGATACCAACCTAAACCATCAAATTGCAGAAACAGGTGACATGACATTTGGTGTCCAGAGAAATACAAGAGCAGAGAGGTGATTCAGAGCCCAGGTGTGGCTTCCATCTGGCCACGTGAGGGGTGGTGCTTCTGTGACTCGGCAGGGATGACCACGCAAAGGCGCAGGTCCGGTAAGACGGCAGGTACATGGGAGGCACCCATCCGGCAGGAAGGGAGAAGCACAGACAGCAGGCAGCCCAGGGAGGCCAGACACATCCAGGAAAGTCATGAGCCACAAGACCCAAGCCTCATTTTCATGGGTTGCTTTTCAGGGCATCTTCCTGAATTGAAGCAGGATAGGGGGGTGTCCGTGCTGGTGGGGAGGCCCCAGCCTCCCTCGGACTCTGCTCCAGCACTGTGTGCTCGGGGTCTTCCCAGCCACACCGTCCAGCAGGTGCACTCACCTCCATGAGAGCAGCCATTACCTCTTCTTCTACCATCCCCTCAATTCTCAAGAGGCAATAATTACGTTTTCATTGGCAGAATTGGCGTTCCTAGCATTTACCAAAGCAATTAGCACACAGAAGCGTATGGGACTCATTTGCTGCATGGAAAAGCATTACTGTGACACAGCTCTGTGTACCGTATAGCAGTGAACTTCCCGGTTCTTAGAGCCGCGAAGGTACGTTCAGGAAGGGCACAGCATTGACATGCTCCCTGGTTAGATTTTGTTTGTTTTCATCCTATTCTTATTCCATATTTGAGATTTCTGTCACTCCTGTTTCTGAGCCCCAGGTGCACCAAACACTGGATATTTCATCTACAAAGTGTTCTCTTATGTAACCTACTCAGATTATCATGAAAAGAATACACAGTTCATTGGCCAAGATTTTTATGGAAAAACTTCTATTCTAAACAAGGCGGGAAGGAAGAAAGTCTTTTCTACCTCATTTCCTTCTGAAATAGTGCCTGTAAGGTGAAGTGTACTCAATACAATTTATTTGTCTTTTTTTTAAAATTTTATTTTTATTCTTTGCCCAAGGGGTACAGCTCTGNTTTTATTTTTATTATTTGCCCAAGGGGTACAGCTCTGTGAATCATCAGGCTTACATCTTTCACAGCATTCACCAAAGTACAAGCCCTCCCCAATGTCCATAACCCATCCACCCTCTCCCTACCCTCCCACCCCCCAGTAACCCTCAGTTTGTTTTGTGAGATTAGGAGTCTCTTATGGTTTGTCTCTTTCCCCATCCCATCTTGTTTCATTGTTTTTCCCT
>LNAC01000054.1:5509246-5543604 GCA_002007465.1 Ailurus styani
AATGGCAAGATTTCGTTTCTTTTGATAGCTGCATAATATTCCATTGTATATATATACCACATCTTCTTTATCCATTCATCTGTTGATGGACATCTAGGTTCTTTCCATAGTTTGGCTATTGTGGACATTGCTGCTATAAACATTCGGGTGCACGTGCCCCTGAGGATCACTACCTTTGTGTCTTTAGGATAAATACCCAGTAGTGCGATTGCTGGGTCGTAGGGTAGCTCCATTTTCAACTTTTTGAGGAATCTCCAAACTCAATACAATTTAAATAAAATATATAAAAGCTGCCATTAATTTCTGTAGCAGGCAAATTGTGATTAGAAAATCTCAGTTTGACCACTTACTGCAGATTGTGAGATACATAGACCGCAGATGAATAGTTATAGAGAGAAACCCACACTCCTTCATAATTACATAAATCCTTTATGCACAGCAGGTTAGGGTATGTACCAAGCACCTACACATATTCGAATTCATAGATGTTCAATAACATTTAGTTTCCATTCCTTCATTTCTAACTTCAAGGTGATCATCAAAAATGTGCCTCATAGAAGTGTTCTTAGAGATTGCTTTAACTAACAGATTAAAAACTAAGTCAGTGGAGAAAATCATTTGCCATATTCAATGGTTCATTTTCCTTTAAAAAAAAAAGTTTTTCAGATGGTATCTAAGTGCCTAGCACGCAATCAGGCTATAATGTGAATTATATACTGAGGACTCTGTGCTTTAGAGAAAATACACATGTGCAATTTACATCTGTGCAGTTTCCTGCTCTGTTTTCAAAAGAAAGAATTTCATATGCTAATCAATTGTCATTAACTTGCATCCTCTTTTCTAGGAAAGTACACAGGAGAGAAGCTCAGGTCAGGTTAACTCTATGGCTCCTTCTAACTCCGTGACATCCTACTATTTTTCCAAGGCTTCTGAAATAGGAGCAAAACATTTAGGAGCACCCATTGGGAATCCTCTAAGAGATATAGAAATGACAGCATCCAAAGTTCTCTTTCAAACATAACCTCTAGTGTATTTATGAAAAGAATGTGTAAGAGAATATGATAGAAATGCAGAAAACATGTGACCTTGACATTTATCATTCTCTGGACGCAAATCCCTCTTGATCTGTGGGTTAACAAGAAAAGCACCGCCAACAAAAATCACATCAATCACAGGACACAAACCGCTTCTCTGTTATCTACCTAATTCTCCCTCACAGACTATATGTCACTCTTACTAAAGTCCACAAGGAACATTTTTTTTTTTTTGTGGAGTATTTTCTTTCCTGCTAGATCATTTTTAAAGCTGTGAACTGATGGTGTTCCCGGGGACCCACTGACTCAGACGATAAGCTGACTCAAGGGCTCTTTCGCTCACGCAGCTGGTCATTCTGTGTTAGATAAGAAACCAGCTCAAGGACTCAGGCTGCCCATTGATATTCATGGTTTTCATGTGGTTTAACCAGATAAGTCCTGTCCTGCCATGGCTTCCCTTGGGTCCTCAGCATTCTGGCCAAGTGCACATAGCTTGAGGCTCCCGTTTTCTCCTACCTGGGGACATGTCCGCTTAGGTGGCGCAGAAGGGGGGACATGAGGACATGAGGACAACTGAAATGAGTGAGGGTTCGGGGATGAGGGGTCCTGCTGGGTCAGTACTGACTAGGTCATACTGTTATTCTGGGATCTAACAAGTTAAATTCCACCTACAGAAATGGGCCTTCCACTAGATGCATGCAGATGTTGGAAATAAGAAAAGGACGAGCTTGTGTACCTGAAGAATTCCAAGACCAGATGGAAACACGTGAAACCACTCTAACTGGGGGTCTGTGTGCTTCAGATGGCAGGACGGGAGAGCTGTAATGAGTCTGGGAGAAGAAAGGCAGGAAAGTGTCCAAGCTTGTAGTGAAAGATGAGGAGGAAAAACCCAGGAGTTGAGGAGGGAGAGCATTTCAAGCAGTGGGGGTGGCCTGGATGTCACCGTGATGGTAGAAAAGCTCTAGAAAGACATGAGGAGTAGCGTGAGCCTCATTGTGAAAAGGAGAGGGTGTGTCAGCAGCAATGTCATCATGTGTCCTATGAGACAGGGCATCCTTTGCTTTTTTTTTTTTTTAAGATTTTATTTATTTATTTGACAGAGAGAGAGAGACATCACAAGTAGGCGGAGAGAGAGAGGAGGAAGCAGGCTCCCCGCTGAGCAGGGAGCCCGAAGCGGGCCTCGATCCCAGGAACCCTGAGATCATGACCAGAGCTGAAGGCAGAGGCTTTAACCCACTGAGCCACCCAGGCACCCGAGACAGGGCATCCTGACAGTGGTTGTCCAAAGCTCAAGGAGCTGCCCAAGGAGCATATGTTTATTTATTTATTTTTTAAATATTTTATTTATTTATTTGACAGAGAGAGAGAGAGAGAGATTACAAGTAGGCAGAGAGGCAGGCAGAGAGGCAGGCAGAGAGAGAGGAGGAAGCAGGCTCCCCGCTGAGCAGGGAGCCCGATGTGGGGCTTGATCCCAGGATGCTGAGATCATGACCTGAGCCGAAGGCAGAGGCTTTAACCCACTGAGCCACCCAGGCGCCCAAGGAGCATATGTTTATTGAGGAATTTCTGGGCACCACCCTCCAGGACTATTTTGTTTTAATCCCTAAAATCACGTCAAGGTCTGAAGACATGTACCAATCAACTGGCCTGTAGAGGAGGCGGTGATTTCAAGCTAAAACTTTTGTCTTATGAGAGTATGACTCAAAATTTCCATTTCCTCTGAGTTCTTCACACAGAACTTTCCCCCAAATGGGCCACATCCCATCTGCTAGTTTTCCAACTATGATCTTTGAATGGTCCGTGTGGCCAAAACCATCACTTCCCTCAAGTGTGAATACTGCATAATCAATAAAACTCATCATTTAAAAAGTGTTTTGTATACTATGCATTCCAAAAGGAGAAGAAACAGCTAAAAGGAGCCTTTGATACCTGTTTAATGAACTACTTAAAGAATTACCATTCTTGTCTTACAAGAGGAGTATATTAATGGTTGAGGGTTTTTAATTTACTGTAGGAAAAATAATGGGGGAAAAGGAAGGGAAGCCTTGTTCTTAATTCAAAGATAATGAGATGAGCAGGAAGCTCTATTTTAAAAGAATACTAATGTTCATGAAGACACTCACAAAACAGATAACTATGTACACAAAACACCATTTTGCAATGCATACACAGCAAGCAAAAATGCAGAGCGAAAGCAGTTTTTCTCTTTTTGAATAATTTGACATCTCTGTAACTTATCCCCTTACATTCTGTTCGGAGAAAATAAGAGTCGTGGTATTTTGTTTGATTACTCAGATAGCAGAGATGAAACCTGAGAAAAGTAAGCTGATCTGGAGGTGCCCATACATGGGGCCCTTATTCAGTGCATGTCACCCTTGAGGCAGAGCAGAAGGAGGCAGATGAGCATTCACCCCTCACTTTCTCTGTATAATTAAAAAGGTTTTCAACCTCCTCAGGTCTTAGTGTTCCTATTTTTAAAGAATTGTTTTCACTTACGTTGCCCTTAGTAGGGACTCATGAGCTGGTTCTCGTGAAGGGATCAATGGATGCCTATTAATCAGTTCTTCAGTCTCTCATTATTATATTCTCAATTTACTGGTCCATTCTTTATCACCCCACATTCAGTAAACAAAAGGTTTTAGAAGGAAATACTTTTTAATTGTGTGTACATTCCTCTGAGTAACAGAGTGCTCTTCATTGTTCTGAGGTCAAGGTCCTGATAAGGCATAATGAGCAAAAGTAAAGCACCCACAAGCAGGGGAGATATGCCACAGCTAGCAGAGAATCAGGACCCCTCAGTACACGAGGACAAAGAGCTGAGGCTGGTCTTGCTCAAGTTTGGAGTTTCTGCACAGAAATCCTAGTACCTTCTCCTCAATCGAATGTGGGTGTTCCTTCCTTTGCAGAGGTCAAGAAGGTCACAGCAGCCCTACAGCAGGCAGATTTAGGTCTGCATAGAGCTTTTATTAGGAGGATTAATAAAATTATAGGACTTTAAATGCTGGCATTTAGCCAAAGCCTATGCAGTGAGGTCCTCATTCCACACCATCAATTCCAAGACAAGCAACATTTATCTTCACTTTTCCTTTGCTGGCCCTACAACTTCCTTCAAATAATAGCCATAGGACTACCTTCTCCTCTTCCTTTTTCTTCTCCCTCTCTTCCTGGGGTCTCTGGTGAAGAATTTACATGTGTTAGCTAACACGGGACAATCTACTTTGAGAACATGGATCTTGGCGGAATCCCTCAGGGTAGGACAGAGTGCACTGAAGCTCAGAGGGTCTTACTCCTACTGGAGAGAAGTACTCCTCTCAGAGTCCCTGGCACCTGATCTCAAGGGTTCCACATGGCCCCTGGCTATTTGGGCCCCTCCTGGGGGGCATTGGCCCTTGGTCTCTCAGTTCCCCAGGGCCTCCCCATCATCCCTCCAGGAGGCTGACCTTGGACGTTCTACCTTTGAATTTCCCTAGTCAACCACATATACACAGGTTGATTCAGACAAGGTCATTATCCAGGCAATGAGCTAGTGGAAAAGAAACATATTTCTCAATGAAATTTAGTGATGGTTAACTTTCAAGTTCAACCAGATCCAACAGTATGGAATGATACAGATAACTTGGGTTGGGTAGTTAGAGGGCATTGTCCTGGCATGGTGGCCCATTCTCTGTGTGAACTTGGTTAAAAAATTTACTCTAAATGGTCATTGCTCTTCTGATTGGTGCAATGAGAGTTTGAATAACCTCCCAAATCCCTCTGGCAGCAAAATTCTACAGTTTTTATTTTCAAACTCATAATTAATAAGTATGTATTTTTCCTCTTAAAAATTCTGTCTGAAATATTTGAAAATAAAGAAGGAAATCCTCTCTTTCATTGTGGACCAATTTCCTTCTTTTTCATTTTTTTTAAAGATTTTATTTATTTATTTATTTATTTATTTATTTATTTATTTATTTGACAGAGGGAGAGAGATCACAAGTAGGCAGAGAGGCAGGCAGAGAGAGTAGGGAGAAGCAGGCTCCCCGCTGAGCAGAGAGCCCGATGTGGGCCTCAATCCCAGGACCCTGAGATCTTGACCTGAGCTGAAGGCAGAGGCTTTAACCCACTGAGCCACCCAGGTGCCCCTGGTCCCATTTATTCTTATCATCCAGACCCTTCAATAGCCTTGTATAGCCCTTGGATCTCTGAAGCTCAAAATGGAAGCTAGACTCCTAGGTCCACTAATAGTTACAAAGTATACATGAGCACACAGAGGCCTGGGGGAAATCAAGAGTGCTTAAATCCTCCTTCTAAATGATACACTTTGGATACTTTTCAAACAGAGCTGAAGAAAATAGTTCATGCATTCCCCGGTGCCAACTCTTTGCTGCCCACCGGCAGGCGTGTGCAATAAGAAAACGCAAGCCTGGTCACAGCCTACGGAATCAGTGATGCCATGCCATGCACCTGTTCAGCATTTAAAATTATGTTTATGTGAAGATCACAACTAAAGTTAATGAACCATAAAGCTAGGAATAGACCAGGATCTGCTTTTAAAGCTAAGGTCCTACAGTAATACTTTCAGTGCCCTGCTGTATGTTTTTTAAATTTGTGTCTAATTATGTTGCTCTTGTAATTATGGGGAGCTTTAAAATGCCTGGGATGTTTGCAAAGACCTTTATTTATTACCCCTAATTGCATTCTGAGCATCCAAGTCTTACATTCGTCAAGAGGAATGAAGAGAGAACGGATAGAACACAAAGGTACTTGGCGATTCAGCTCAGGCTGGTGGAATGGGAGGATCCGCAAGCCTTTCTTTTTAAATATTCACTCTTCACGTGCATCAGACTTGGAGACAATCACCATAGCCAAGAAGGAAGATAATATGGGTGCATCTCGTTTTCCCAAGCAGGGAGGTCTCGGCTGACCTCAGTATGCTGGTCCTTAAAGTACTGGTTCCTATTACCTTTATGCATAAGGCACAAATGGAACGCATGGGTATTTGAGCTCAAATTAGACACAAGTGGTTCTTTGCTGCTGATGAAAGCCTCTATGTATGTTCAGCAGACAGAGAAGGGCGGTGAAGGGAGGGCGTGCCTAGAATCTACCTTTGTGCATAATCCTCTTAATGATTCTCATTAAGACTTGATTTTGAGCATTTTGACTTTTCACCAACTGCCCTGGCTTAATTATATGTTTAAATCAATATGTCAGACATCAGCAAACAGCTTCTCGCTGCATCACTTGGAATCCAAAGGCCTTACGCAGTGGTCCTCAGTCCTGCTGACACGTTAGAGTCGCCTGGGCATTTTACAACCCCGCGCTCAGTCCACACCCTAGAAGACTTGTATCAGAATCTGCAGAGGTCTCCCCGGGTGTCAGTACTTTTGAAGTTCCTCACCAGGTACACTTGAGGTGCACTCGAGGTTGAGAACTAGGACCTCAAGCAAAAAATTGGAGTGCATTTCATTCTACTTAAGATAGAACTCCTACCTCAATTGATAAATTTGAGTCCATTTTAAGGCAGTCTGGTTAACTGTAGTAGTAATAATAACGATCATCATGATGGTGGGGACGATAGCTATTTGGTGACAAATATTTCTGCTTCCCAGGCCCTCTGATAAGCTCCTTATATTTACTCCATCACCGACTGCCCATGGTAATATTATGAGGTAGGGATTTTATGGTGTCCACCTCATAGATGAGGGACCCGGGATTCGGACCGTGTAGGTGGCCCCTCCAAGATGCATATTTATGCAGTGGTAAAGCTGGGGTAGGATTGAAATCCAGGTCCGCCTAACTCTAGACTCCTAGATCTTGACCTTCAAGCTTCTACCTATTAAAAAGCCCACAAAGGTAGCATCCCACCCAGCATCCCACCCCGGTGTTGGGATGCATTTGTTTTACCTAACACAGCACTGTATCACCATCAGCCCTCCCAGGGCAGCATTCCCTCGTGATTCCAAACATACCGCAGTGGCCTCTATTCCTCACCCTTCCTGATTTGCCACACAGATGCTATTCCAGAAATGGACACTACTCTCCTGATATATAACTGTATCTTTCTTTCATTAATACACACACACGGAAGATTCATGGGTAGTGTAGAATGTTTGTTCTGCATCAAATACTTTTCTATATGTGGACGCAGAACCTGACTTCACTTAGTTCCTTATCAAGTGAGATACACTGGCATTAGTGAGATACACTGGCATTAGCACATACAGTTGCAAAATACTGTACATACAGTGATGGTGAAGCATGGAAATATTACAGAGGATAGGATGATTAAGATGGCTGGGGGATTTTGGAACTATGAAAATGTTACCTTTTTTTTTTTTTAAATCAAAAAGAGAAAAATCTCTAAAATAGAAGACAAATGGAAACAAATGAACCAAAAGTACACGGAGTACGTGGCAGAAGGGCTCAAAGAATTATTAAGTGATTTTAAAACTCAGTGTATCCAAGGGCAAAAACAAACACAAAGAAATCCTATATTGCATTTTTAGCCTTTTACAATTTTTTCATGCAATCTGTTCTACAAATAATGTATATATTTCTATTAGCTACTTAAAAGCTATTGCATATATACATAATAGTTTAGGGAAAAAGAGGATATTTATATTAATATCATTAGGAATTAAAATTTCCATCATAAGGGAAAATTAACACAAAAAATCAGAGAATTTAAGTGAAAATATTATATAATCTTCACACGAATTGTAAAATGATTACAAACTCATTATTTTTTTTCTTTTCTGAGAAGTATATACTGAAGTCCTGGGAAGCCAGTACCATTTCACGCTCCTACTACCTCCGGTTTCTAAATACCATTTCTTATCTAAATACCATCTCTCCAGGGCTCCTTGGAGAATGGCTGACCCCAGCCTGGAGCAGAAGAGGTTTGAGCTGTATGAAATCACCTCTTCATAGGTTAGAAATGGCAATTTCAAAGGGTTTTCCTAAGACCAAATGAACCTGGGACATTTGGTTATGTTGAAAGCAAAGAAGTTGTAGCAGATGAAGTGGGGACATGTCTCTGGGTAAGAGATAACATGGAGGGTGGCATTCCGTGGCCTAGAGCGAGAAAACCGAGAAGCCAAGAGAACAATGACCTCAGTGGATTGAACTGCAGCATAAAAATCATAAATAAACAAATACACACACATGCTTATGCATCCCATCATTAAAAATGATAATGCTTTTTGAAAAAGTAATAACACCATTGTTCAATGTTGGAGGTGCCTATGACACCTGCTCATGATTCTGAGACTGGTGGTGGGTATTAAGGAGGGCTTGGATTGCATGGAGGACTGGGTGTGGTACATAAACAATGAATCTTGGAACACTGAAAAAATAGAATTAAATTAAAATTAATTTATTAGTTAATTAATTAATTAATACAGCTAGAATGTCTTAAAAAATAAATAGTGATAAGAGTAAATTATAGACATTCATTATGCCTTTCCTGAATAGACTGCATTTCAGGAAATGAAATGCTTGATAACGTTAAGTTTGTTATAGGAAAAAAATTATAGGTCATCAACACAGGGGAAATTACAGAAATTAGAAACCCCTTTTTTGCTACTCCTAACAAAGTAATGAATCTAGAAATATCACTTCTGGATAGAATCCACTTGGAAAGATAAACAGGAAGGTCTTAAATGCATGGATCAGGTTGACAAGATCTAATTCAATTATAAATCTTACCTCCTCAAAATGGCACAAAAAGACAGTGAGTACCTTGTGATAGGATACACTAGGAAATGCTTGGTACCAGAATTTCAGGTATTCTTAGGAAGAGAGGAAGAAAGAAAGAAGAAAGAAAGAAAGAAAGAAAGAAAGAAAGAAAGAAAGAAAGAAAGAAAGAAAGAAGAAAGAAAGAAAGAAAGAAAGAAAGAAAGAAAGAAAGAAAGAAAGAAAGAAAGAAAGAAAGAAAGAGGGATGGAGGGAGGGAGGGAAGGAGGGAGGGAGGGAGGGAGGGAGGGAGAGGAAGAAAGGGAACCCAAATCTAATCTAGCCCCTAGACCTAATGGAAATATTAATAGAAAACAGAATAGAGGAAAACATTAAACAACACACGATGTGATGAGCCAAATCCAGACTGGGAAATTCTGCAATTTCTTCAAAAAATGCACAGCCTGGGGGAATGTGTCAGGGCAGGTGGGGACCCTGGTCCAGATGGAAGGAGACGTAATCTTCAAGCAGACCAACTTTGGTATGAGAATCTTGCTTATGTCCTCATTTGAACAAACCAAAAGTAAACACTCTCTGAGCTGATAACCTGCTTGGAAGTAAGTGACATCCAGTGGCCATCACTGGGTCAGACATAGGAAACATGGATTTTGGGGGGTATGTATGCTGATGCACAGATGTCTGAGGTTTTCTTAAAATATTCCAGCAGACACTATAAGAGCAGCAGGTAAGTGGAAGGAAGGGTAGAAGAGTCAAGTAGGACTGAGATTGACAAAGGTGGAAGTTGGATCAAGTCCTACTTAGCGTGTGCTTGAACATTTCCACAAGAACTGTTTTTAAAAAATAGGAAAAGGGATCAGAGAATGTGATACCAAGGAGATGATACTATGGGGAATTTTATAGGGTCAATGGGAGTTTAATTGTTCACTGGGAGAAGAATTCCAATGATGAGAAGCACACGCCTGTGAAATGACACCACACGGTCTGGTCAACAGCAACTCCGTGTCCCTGGAGCATTCCGCTAATGGGGTGTGAGGATGGCAGGAGGAGTCATATTGTTGATGAACAGAGAAACTGGACAGGAAACCGATCTTTGAGGCCGGGCTTCTAGCCTGGCCCGTTTCTGATGCACCTCCTTGGGTGAGTGGCCTAACTAACCTCTTTGGGTCTTGAGTTGGTCAGTTGGAAGACATGGTAATGTCTACTTCTTGGTGTAATCAGGATCAAAAAAGGAGAGAAGTGGATAAAAAACATGTTTCAAACTCCAAAGTAACACATGTGTGCTAGTTTTGGTCACTCTTATGGTTAATTACAGTCAGTGCACGCACATAACGCTCTAGGCCCACAAAGATGGTTCCTGGTGTTGGTGGATATCTGCCTTCACAACAAGTTATCTCTGTCGTTGAATCACGGCGAAGTCGCCTCTGAATGCACCCCACTGAATTTTAATCACAGACGTGGAATAACCAAGTACTGTTACTTTTTGCTTTCACTAAACAACAAACATAAAATTATATCCTATAATTGAGCATATTCTGAGCACATTGAAAAACTAATTTACTAGAAATAAAATTTCATCATTGTGTCCTGAGGAAAAGTTCATTCAACATTTGGTAATTCTTTTGGAAAAAAAAAACCTGTAATTAATTTATAAAATTGTTAATTGGATTTTCACACTATACATTGTTCTTATTACAAAGGGTTGTAGGTTCTTCCCTAAGGAGAATATTAAATGATTTTATCATTTTCTTTTATTACTTTTTATACTAAACTCCAGCCTGTAGTCTTAATGTATACATTTGTGCGGGTGTGGGTGTCAAGAAGGTCTCCTCCGTGCTGGTTCCATCTCAGGGACATCTGGTTAGTTGTGACATTCAGCTGTTGTGGCTGTCAGAATGCAGCTCTCTGTAGTTTTCTGGGAATCTCTGTGGCCCCAATGTAGCCCCATTAATACAGCCTTCCTTATTCCTTCCACGTGTCATATAATCATGATAGTGAACCAGGAAATGGCTATTCGAGAAATGGACAATAGACAGAACCAATTTATCATGTTCTGCTAATTGAGAGAGTAACAATAAAAACAAAATTGCCTATGGCAGTGTGACGCCTTTGGAAGATTTAGGATAAGCTGATGGCAGCACTGTGTGTTGACCAGCAGTGGCCTCTGCCCAGAGCACCAGGTGACTCTTAAAAATTTATGACACACATCAGTGGCCTTTAACAAACCATGCGTAAGGCATGCACACTTATTTTCATTTGGGCAAACACCCTTGAGTGAATACTGTGATCCCAGGAATTTTTGCAAATAGATGTCAGAGTCTTTAGAGATAAAGCAAATGAGGAACGAGTGCTGGTCCTCCATGGGAAGTGAGCTCACAGTGCCAGGTTAAAGAGCAGATGGGCATAAACATAGGGGAACAGCATTCCTGGACTTAGAGCATTACTGAGTTGAGAAACATCAAGATTTTGCCATCTCTGCTAGGCAAGCTCAGTGAGACACTCACTGGACATTTCCATCCATGTTTGGACAATGCGAATTATCTAAACATTCTCTACTGGATTGAGATCTGCTTCCCTCAAGTTATTGACTCATACATAGTAGTTTTACCTTCTGCAATCAAACAGAACAATTCAATATACTCCTTAAATATTTGAAAATGTAGAGCCAACTTACTTGCTCCTCTAACTAAACTTTTGGCCATTTTTCTCCTTTGGAGAACTTGCTTTCTTATGCCCTTATCATCCTGGCCAGGATCACTTGACTTAGTCCAGCCTGCTACAAGTCTCTAGACATTTTCTTTAATAAGAACTGGCTATGAGCCCCAAGGGAGTCAAAGCAAAGTATAAAAATACAGTCTGTGACATATCCTTCACTGTCACTGAGGAAATGTCATGCCAAGGATTCTGATCACCAGGATTTGAAATCATATTCTCATGGGAAGCTTTATATCAGCATCTACATATGTGTGCAGTAATGAGATCTTGTGCAAGTGTACTCCTACAGTAACAGATTTCTGAGGCTTGGTAAGACAGGGTCAAGATCAACTTGTCCACTCAACATGGGTACAGTCTCAACACGGATGCAGTCTAAGAGTTTGCCATGATGTTCTAGGACCAAAGCTCACCAGCCAAATACTCTGGAGGTATTTAGCTGTACTACACACAGTTTCATTCCTTGAGACTTCTGTAACTGACTGTCTTAAACTACCATCCTTGCTGCTGAGCTGTGGTTGGGTTATACAGGACAGAGAAGGTGCTCATGAATATGCTAACACTGGCACATTCACAGAAGTAGTTCTCATCACATTGTAGCATCTGCTTGTTGGTTTGTAGGCCCTCTTTGTAAACATCTCAAACAGACCTCCAAATATACCTGAAGAAATGAACTCTGGTATAATAGCACAGAAGTGAACACGTGTTAACATGATCTATCTAAACAGTGTCTGCTCATGCAACTTGATTTTCCAAAGTGTGTTTCCATAAAATGGTATTAATGGCTATTCCCTTGAAAAACATGTATTCCATGGCCAAATATCCTTAGGAAGTATTGATTTTAAAAATTCATACTATATTCTCAAAGAGCAATATAGTATGCCATGCTTCCAAAGCATGTTTTCTTTTTTCTCTACATTAAAAAAATTGTAAAGTATTTCAAACATGCAGAAAAGTAAAGAAAAATTTAAAAGAAATCCATATGTGCACAGCTGAGATTAAAGTACTGTTATCATTTGTATTGTATGCATCGGATTATTGATTTTTTAAAGAAATGAATTGGAATAAGTATCCATAAGCTGCCAACTTCTCATTCTATCTTCATCCCTCACTCCCGGTAGTAATCACTTTCCTGGAATTGGAGTGAGATTCTTCCCATCCATTCAACCACTCAATCAACCACTATTTATTTAATACTAAATTCACTCTAGGCACTGGTCCAAAAACTAGGATAAAACTGTTAAAAGCAAAAAAAAAAAAAATGAGAAGCAGTCATCATATTGACTGTAGTCTAGGGGCATAGAGAGACAATAAATAAGATGAACAAATAAAAAGAATGAATGATTTATTAAGTAGTCATGAAAGTTTTGCAGAAAAATAAAGCAAGGAAAGAAGGTAAGTCGTATCCAGGGAGAGACTCCCTGGAAGAGCAATGCTCTTGCCAAGCTCTGAGGATGCACTGGAGTGAGGCCTTGGCCATCAGGGGGCAAGGGTATAAAACAGAGGGAAAGCCACACCAAGACCCAAAGTGTGCTCCACACCCAACCAGAAGCCAGTGGGACTACAGCGAAGAAAATGAGGAGGTGGAAAATAGTGGAAGGAAAAGTCAGAAACTTCCCTGGGGCTGGATGATGTGCGGCCTGTGGGCCACTGCAAACATCTGGATGAGATGGAGTACTGAAAGGAAGTTCGCATGGTCTGATCTTCAGTGTAATGCAATCAGATGGCTGCTGCACACCCTGGGGGGCCTTGCTTTTTTTCTCAATGTTTCACTTTGAGAGAAATTCGTGTCATTGCAAAACTATAGTTGCTTTTATTTCCATTGTGTGTCATATTATTTGCAGAAATATATTACAGTGTATATATTCATGATCTAATGGGTGGACATTTGAGTGTTTCCTAGGTTCAGACTATTTCAAAAAATGCAGCTATGAACATTGTTGATATGTATCTCGAGGCACATGAGCAAGAACTTCTCTAGGATCGATAACGACGAAGAGAGTTCCTGGTCATCAGTCCACCCATATTCAACCTTTACTAGATGATGCCAAAGACTGTCCACAGGGCGGGCAACACGATTGTCACCAGCAAGGTGTGAGAGTTCCCATTGCTCCGCCTTACCATGGAACTTGGCATTATCAGAAGAAACATATTCTCAGTCGTGACATCTTATGCTTTTGACCTGAATTTCCATAATGACAAAGTGTTTTACTTATTCATTTGATGGGATATGAATGAAAGTCATTTTAAAAACTTTATTAAATTCTAAAAATTTTATGCTTGCTTTACTTGTCTATTATTTGTTGCCACATTGCAGTTCTTTGTATAATGTGGATATTCGTTGTCTGTTGGCTGGATGTGCTGCAGAATTCTCCTCCCATTCTGTCACTTGTCATTTCACTTTCTTCGCGGTGTCTTTTTTAAAAAAGAAATCTTTAAATTCATGAAGTAGATTTCATTGTGTTTTATCCTATGGTTAATGAATTGTTAATACCTTTATTTTTTAATTTTTTTTAATTTTATTTTTTCAGTGATCCAAGATTCATTGTTTATACACCACACCCAGTGCTCCACGCAATCTGTGCCCTCCTTAATACCCACCCACAGGCTCACCCGTCTCCCCCCCCTCCCCTCCACAACACTCAGTTTGTTTCTCAGAGTCCACGGTCTCTCATGGTTCAACTCCCTCTACAATTTACCCCAATTCACTTTTCCTTTCCTTCTCCTAGAGTCCTCCATTCTATTCCTTGTGTTCCACAAGTAAGTGAAACCATATGATCATTGACTTTCTCTGCCTGACTTATTTCACTCAGCATAATCTCCTCCAGACCCATCCATGTTGATACAAAAGTTGGATATTCATCCTTTCTGATGCCTGAATAATATTCCATTGTGTATATGGACCACATCTTTATCCATTTGTCTGTTGAAGGGCATCTGGGCTCTTTCCACAGTTTGGCGATTGTGGGCATTGCTGCCATGAACATTGGGGTACAGATGGCCCTTCTTTTCACTACATCTGTATCTTTGGGGTAAATACCCAGTAGTGCAATTGCAGGGTCAGTAGGGTAGCTCTATTTTTAATTTTTTGAGGACTCTCCACACTGTTTTCCAAAGTGGCTGCACCAACTTGCATTCCCACCAACAGTGGAAGAGGGTTCACCTTTCTCCACATCCTCTCCAATACTTGTTGTTTTCTGTCCTGTTGATTTTGGCCATTCTAACTGGTGTAAGGTGGTATCTCAACTTTTGATTTGAGTTTCCCTGAAGGATAGTGATGATGAACATTTTTTCATGTGTCTGTTAGCCATTTGTATGTCTCCTTTGGAGAAGTGTCTGTTCATGTCTTCTGCCCATTTTTCTGACATGATTATCTGTTTTTTGGGCATTGAGCTTGAGAAGCTCTTTATAGATCTTGGATATAAGCCCTTTGTCTCTAGTGTCATTTGTGAATATCTTCTCCTGTTCCATGGGTTACCTCTTTGTTTTGTTGACTGTTTCCTTTGCTGTGCAGAAGCTTTTTATCTTGATGAAGGGTACATTACAGTACATTAAAGATGTAAAGGATACAACAGTACATTAAAAAGATTATCCACCATGACCAGGTGGGATTTATCCCTGGGATGCAATGGTGGTTCAACATTCACAAATCAATCAATGTGAAAACAAATCAATAAGAGAAGAGAGAAGAACCACATGTTCCTCTCAAGTGATGCAGAAAAAGCGTTTGACAAAATACAGCATCTGTTCCTGATTAAAACTCTTCAGAGTATAGGGATAGAGGGAACATTCCTCAACTTCATAAAATCCATCTATGAAAAACCCACAGCGAATATCATTCTCAATGGGGGAAAACTGACAGCCTTCCCATTGAGATCAGGAACACGACAAGGATGCCCACTCTCACCACTGTTGTTCAACATAGTACTAGAAGTCCTAGCAACAGCAATCAGTCAACAAAAAGAAATAAAAGGTATTCAAATTGGCAAAGAAGAAGTCAAACTCTCTCTCTTCACAGATGACATGATACTTTATATGGAAAACCCAAAAGACTCCACCCCCAAACTACTAGAACTCATACAGCAATTCAGTAATGTGGCAGGACACAAAATCAGTCCACAGAAATCAGTTGCTTTCTTATACACTAGCAATGAAAATATAGAAAGGGAAATTAGAGAATTGATTCCATTTACTATAGCACCAAGAACCATAAGATACCTTGGAATAAACCTAACCAAAGAGGTAAAGGATCTGTACTCGAGGAACTACAGAACACTCATGAAAGAAATTGGAGAAGACACAAAAAGATGGAAAAATATTCCATGTTCATTGGTCGAAGAATAAACATCATTAAAATGTCTATACTATCCAGAGCAATCTATACTTTCAATGCCATCCCGATCAAAATTCCACTGGCATTTTTCAAAGTGCTGGAACAAACAATCCTAAAATTTGTATGGAACCAGAAAAGCCCCCAAATTGCTAAGGAAATGTTGAAAAAGAAAAAGAAAGCTGGGTTATCATGTTACCTGATTTCAAGCTTTACTACAAAGTTGTGATCACTGAGACAGCATGGTACTGGCACAAAAGCAGACACGTAGACCAATGGAACAGAGTGGAGACTCCAGATATGGACCCTCAACTCTATGGTCAAGTAATCTTCGACAAAGCAGAAAAAAATATCCAGTGGAAAAAAGACAGTCTCTTCAATAAATGGTGCTGGGAAAATTAGATAGCTATGTACAGAAGAATGAAACTCGACCATTCTCTCACACCATATTCAAAGATAAACTTGAAATGGATGAAAGACCTCAACGTGAGACAGGAATCCATCAAAATCCTAGAGGACAACATAGGCAGTAACCTCTTTGACATCGGCCACAGCAACTTTCAAGACATGTCTCCAAAGGCAAAGGAAACAGAAGTGAAAATTAACTTTTGTTTATCCCTTTAAAACACTCAAAAACAAAACAAAACAAAAAATAATAACAACAACAAAAAAAACCTCTTTCTCTCCACTGAGGTCCTGATATTTTCATGGCTTTATATTTTAAAGGTTTTATATTTTGGCCACTAATACCTACATTTTAATCTATGATAACATGGCACTCCAGATGCCAAGCCCAAAGGTTTCACCCACAGTTTCTGCCAACTATTCAACAATCAGTGTAAACATTTTCAAAACTTTCTCAGAGGCTAAAGAATGGAGGCACACTCCGTGGTCCATTTCAGAAGGCTCTCGTGGCCCTGTTCATTAAAGAAAGCTGACAGACCAGGATACAGTGATGGAGGGGAAACAGGCAAATCTTCGCCAGGACATGGGTGGGAAAGTCTAAGCAGAACATTGGCAATCACATCCAACCCCATGTCATAGAGCCCAGTTACATCCCTCCCCCTCCTGCAAGGAAAACCTACTTGAACTTTGGAAAACTAAAATATGAGTGAAGCGAATAAACACATCACAGATGGCAGAACAGGAGAAAGAATCCGCACCACATCAAGCTGACAGAGCACGGATGCCAGACTAGATAAACTCTACAACACATCCATTGTTAAACAGACAAATAGAAATGTAGATAAAAATTTAATTGAATGAGCCTAACAAAGAAGCCTGTATCCCATTAATCGTATGAAAAATACTAAACCCATTGGAGAACAGTTCAGTATTACAGAGAAAGCTTTTAATAAAAGTTAAAATGTGTGAGTGCGGAACACTTCACTCAGGGACACATGCACTCCTCTTGGAAATGGAAGGGGTGGGAGTGGAGGACACCCTCCCCCCGACAAAGCATCTCGGAAACATCAGCAGGGAAGCGCGTGGGTGGCGCAGTCCCTCAGGCATCTGCCTTCCTCGGGATCGTGGTCTCAGGGTCCCAGCATGGAGCCCAGCCCTGCAGCTGGATCAGCAGGGAGCTGCTTCCCCCTCTCGCCCTGTCCCTCCCCCAGCTTGTGCATACACTCTCTGTCAAATAAGTAAATAAATACATTTTTAAAAAAGAGTAAAAATTAAAAAAAAAAAAAGTCTGCAGTCCCCCTGCCCTCCTTCCCGGTCTTCTCTCCTCCTCTCCTCCTTCTCCTACTCTCTTCCTCCTGGACAGCTCTGTCTGAAAACCATTAACTCTTGCCGAACACAGCAGGCTCTCCGGCCCGCTTGGGTGGAGGAGCTGTGGGCCAGGGCGAGTGTTGAAGCCAGCCGCCAGCGCGGAGCGTGTGCAGCCAGGGGCGATGGCCCAGCACCGGCTGAGGGACACGGCTGTGGAGGATGGCCTGGCCAGAGGGCTCAGAGCGTGAAGGCTACGAACTGGATGTTGACGTGCTTGGTGCAGGGTGGAGGAGCCCAGGCAGTGGAAGAGGAGGTCAGGGGCCCCCGGGTGTGCGGTGAGGATGCAGGAACAGCTGGACCTGGGCTTCTAAGTGGGGCAGTGCCCTTGGGGCTGGCAGGATCCTCGTTACACACAGGGGGACTGATCAAATCAGGAGATGTCTGGAGGAAATGGGGCTGGAGAAGGGAGTGACAAAAATGGGAAGGAGAAAAACAGAAAGAATGCTGGGTGGCGGAGTGTGAGCTCTTGGGTGGACAGTGAGACAGACGGTGTCAAGGATGGAAGGCCACGCACGGGCACTTGGCCTGAAGGACACAACCCTGAGCCGTGCCCATGGATTCAGTCCCCGTCGGAGGGAAGCCATCCCTTTCCCCGCGGGGAATCCGGCAGCATCTTCACAACTGAAGAATGTGTTCCCCGAGAGAACTGAATGGCAGCTTCCACAGTTCGCCTGTTTCCTTCTGTGGGCCTGAAGGCAGAAGACAGACAGGATGCTGGTGTCTCTGGAAATACCTTCATGCTCCAGCCTGACGTCGCTGAACCCCAGGCCACCGGCTCCCACCAATGCCGAGCCTGTGTTCATACACACGAATGGTGAGATTCTCTTCACCCTGGTTTCAGGGTGTCTTCAGCCCTCGCGTCTTCTCTCTGCCCACCTCAAGGAGAAGCTCCTGGGAGGGGTTGCAACCCAAAGTCTAGATAAGAGTGGGAGGCTTTCAGCTCAGATGCCGAGGTCTGGTCTGGTCTGGTCACAGTCCCTCAAGCCTCCCACATGGAGAAGACAAGGTGCTGAGAGCTTGTAGAAACTTCTCTTCCCACTACTGATCCAAATGTCCAAATGTCCTATTGGCTGATTTCCGGCACCCTGGAGATGCACTCGGGGAAACTCCTCATTAAGGAAAAATTGTTTACATCTGTTCCACTTGACTCTTCTGCTCGTCCATCCTCTATGGCTAATAGTCCAAAAACATGGCTCCTTTCAAATCTGTTTTCAAATGCCTTCATTGCAAGATATATATTTTTTTCTTTTTTTGGCCAATACCTTTCTTGTATTCTATTTTCAAATACAATTTTAGTGATATGCATCTCTCTCAGGACCCAGAGCCAGGTGTATCCCTTCAAACATGATTTCTGGGTCATCATCGGCCAACCGTTGACATTGGCAGACATCAGCAATACGTTTACCAAAGTCTGCTTGGTAATACTTGATATTCGCAATTCACAGCATAGGCAACTGGACAGTAAACTAAATGTGTGCTATGCAACCCAACTGTACTCTCAAAAATGAAGAAAATGTATGGCCGCATTTAGTAAATTATGGTACAATTCTCACCTTATGCAGTTGGATTCCCCAGATTAAAGGTGGCCATAGAAGTGCAGTAGCAGAAATGAAAATGTAGGTTCTCATTTTCTTTTCAGCTTCTGCCATGTTTTCATAGTCACCATTTCTTCCATCTTTATAATCTACATTTTTAGTTTCTCATCAATTGCCAGTGGAAGAGAATGTACCCTTTCTTTAATGTTCAGATTGTTTTTGTTGTTTTATTTTCAGGATAAAATCAAGGTATTGGTCATGGTTTGTACAAGTCACTATTGTTTTCATGTTGTCTATAGATAAAAGTACTTTTAATGCTAAAATTTGCATGAACATCTTGTGACTAATAAGACATTGGTTTCACCACGTATAATTACCACTTCTTTATTCAAAATCAAGTAGTCCTTTTGACCTCAACCATGAGAGAACAGTTGAGAAACTAGACATAGATTTTCTCTTTTTTAAAAAGAAGACTTTTTTATGTAATCCAAGTAGATATTACAAATCCCAAATAAAATTATATTTCATAACTCATATTATCTATATTTAAAAAATCTGTTCAGTGCCCCTTTCGACTATCTTGTTTTCCACCCACAGAAGATTAAGTTCAGCAAATTGTAACAAGGGCCCCTAGAAATAGAAAGACTGAGAGCAAAAAACAAATATAGCTGACAATCTGACAATGAAAGCAAAAAGATAAAAATAATAAACCAAAAACAACATCAAAAATTGTACAAGCGTGGGAAACTGGCAAATATTCTATACAGCAATAGTCTCAGAAAGCAAAGCTCAGTTCCAGCAAAAACTTAGCATTTGTAGCACTTTAGAGTTCACAGGGAGTGGTTTGCACAGAACATGCACACCTATTATTCAGTTTGACCTTGTGCATAAGCCGAGAAGATGTGCAGCATTACGTAGTGTTATGGGCTGAATGGTTTTGTCCACCCAAAATTCATATGTTGAACTTCTACTCCCCCTCACAGTGGTGGCCTTAAGAGGAGGGGCCTTTGGCGTTTAGGAGTGGGTGAGGTCATGAGGTTGGCATCCCCATGAGTGGGAAGCACTTAACCATCCCTTGAAGAACTCAGGAAAGACTTTTTTTTGGGGGGGGGTGGATAGCCATTGGTGTTGAGATCTATGAATTATAAGATCAACATATCCATTGGTCTGTGGAGTGGGAGAATCCCAGAGGTAAGAGTGACTTGGTTCTTCTTTCAAAAATTTGAGTATAGTGTGAGAGGGAAATGATGGAAGATGCCAACTGGAGTTAACAGATTGACAGATAATGAGTGGGGTTGTACATGAACTGATGGTTCTATTGTCAAGTTGGCTAGTCTGGAAATTAGATTTCCCAGAATCCCATTATTTCTGGCTTTCAGTTTCCACAAGCAAATCTGTGCTAGATTGTGAGATGGCCCTGAAATAGGAGGCCTCACGCTCCCAAGTCCTGAGAGGCCGTGAAAGACAGATGCTTGTCAGATGCAGGTTTCCTTTCACTTCCGGCTCTGCACACAGCTCACCTTGACCACCGACCCTGTCCAGCAGCAACCGCAAGTCCATCACCAGAAGCCCTGCTGTCAACTTAGAGGGAGACTGTAGTGGCCCAAACCAATACCCTTCCATAGTTTCTGTACCTGCCTCCCTTCATGGTTGTACTCCATCCTCTGGACCGTTCTTGCTTCCAGCCTTCTCCTCAAATTCCAACGTGTTCATGGTTTCCACAGCTGGTTCTTGACCTGCGTGCATGTGTGCATGCTCTTTCTCTCTTTAATTCTCTTTATAACTTTATGGCTTTACTTCACAGCTGCTCACATGATTTTCTAAGGCCTAATTCCTTAACCTACAGTATTTCCTAGTTCTATTCTACTTCTATGTTCCATTAATAGGGTTGTTGATGTCTAGGCTGGGTCTAGGGAACACGACATTAAGCATGAGAATGTGGAATTCGTTCTTTGATTGGATTTGGCTAAAAGGTGTCAGAGACCCTGTTTTAGCAGTGAAGGGGTCCTGGGGGTCTATGTCATGCAGTGACAAAACAGTTGCCTAAGTTATTACCTATAGGCACCTATCAACAAGCACATATACAAAGAAAACCCTAAAGGATAAATTTTAGTGAAAATAAGGGGCATATCAAGGTAGTTTGGTTGACTGTAAGCTTGCTAGAGATCTTGGACAAAATAAATAAACAATAAATAAATAAATAAATAAATAAGTCATGCATTTAGATTTTCAATTCAAAGCCCAGAAGGGACCAGAAAGCTTCTACAATTGCCCTAAAAGCAGCCTGACTTCCACTAGCTACAGAACTGAGATGTCTGGAAAACAAACCTTTGTTCTGATCTATTGGGCGACTGAATCACCAGATAAATTAGTGCAAAGATAAGTGGGGGACATAGGGACAGATTTTTATGTGGCTGAAAACCTTGAATTCCTAAATTCTGGAATATTATTCAGCCATTAAAAATATGGAAATCCTTCTATTTGCAACGACATGGATGAAGCTTAAGGGCATTAAGTTAAGTGAAACAAGCCAGATGGAGAAAGACAAGTACTACGTGATTTCATTTATATCTGGAATTTCGGGAAGCAAAGCTCACAGAAACAAGGTAGACTTGGTGGTTGCCAAGGGCTAGAGAGCTGGGGGATTGGGCAGATGTTGGTCAATGTGCACAAACTTTCTGGTATAAGTGGGATGAGTCCAGGGGTTCTAATGTACAACATGATGACTGTAGTTTAAAATGCTGTATTGAACACTTGAGAGTTTCCAAAAAAGCAGATCTTAAATGTTCTCACCATTAACAACAACTACCACCAAATGGTAATTATGGGAGGCGAAGAATGTGTTAACTAACTTTATTGTGGTAATCATTTTGTAATATATATGTGTTTCAAGTGATCACATTTTACACCTAAAACTTACACGATGTTGTAGGTCAATTATATCCCAAATAAAACTGGGAAAGAAAGAGGTTTGGCCTGGGGCGCCTGGGTGGCTCCTCTGGTTGAGCAACCAGCTCCTGTTCAGCTAGGTCATGATCTCAGGGTCATGAGCCCTGTGTTGGGCTCCTCGCTCCGTGAGGAGTCTGCTAGAGATTCTGTCTTCCTCTTCCTCTGCCCCTCCCCCTGCACATGTGAGCTCTTTCGCACTCAAACAAATAGATAAATATTTAAAGAAAAGATGTTTGACCCTTAATAGTCACTCATTTGTTTATAGCCATTTCATAGCTATTTGAAAGAAAACGATGCATACAACTGAAAGAAAAAAACATTTTTACACTTTATTCTTAAGTAACCATAATTGCTTATGAATGTCATGTGTGTACCTGCTGGACAGTGCTCAACTTCTCAAACCTTGGAATCAGATTTGGCAACTGCTACCCTCATTTCATATTGCAAATTGATTTTCATTGATTGTACTTGCTTGCTTCCAAGTAAAAAGCTGTACTTGCCTTTTATCCCAGGAACTGACCTCAGTTTTAAAAAGATAAAAGATCACTGAAAACATTGCATGTGATTTAATGTTGAAACTGTGATGTACTTTAAGCCAGTATCTCACATAGTGTTCCACAGAAGTTAAGTATCTGTATTTTCCTCAGAATATTTTGTGGCATCTTTGTGAATTTATTTTGGTGCCCTGATGCACCTTGGCACACAGTTTGGGAACTGTAATTCTAATAACCAGAATCAAGTCTGAGTGTTCCCAGGGAAACAGGAACAAAGTGGTACTGATTAGGAAATGTAGTATGTATCCAAAAAATTGCCAGATTTCACCAATATACACAGACATACTTGAGGAATACGTATAGGAGTGGATCCTAAGTGATTTAATTAAGCCCTGCCCAAATGGTAGCTTCAGCTGCTCTTGTTTTAAGCCACTAAGCTTAGGGATGGTTTGTTATACTTCAACAGATTACCAGAATGTAGACAGCAAGATGGGCTCCATGGGGATCCAGGCTAGCTTTGGACAGAGGTGACCGAGGTTATTCCTAAGTGACATTCAACCAATATTCACTAAGGCACTTTGCCACCCACTGGAGGTGTAGGGGTTCAGAATATTCTTAGGATTTATGCTCAGAGTTTATATTAAACTGAAAAACTGGACACTGGACTAGTGATTTAATAAATGTGGGGGATAGTTTCATCTGGCAAACGCAGGGCTCTGACCAGTTGAGAAGTCAATGTTAGAGCTGGCGATGTTTCATCTGAGCGACTGACATTCAACCTGAGCTCTTAAGGATCTGAGGAATTAGCCGATGACATACAGTGTTGGGGGGCGGGGCGGAAAGGGTTCAGTCTCAGGAGAGAACATGTGGCCATGTTGCCACGTGAGTGGGGCGCCACGTTTCTGAGGGCACCAAAGAGCCGGCTTCAGTCCCTGCAGCTCACTCATGTGGCGTTTTCCTGTCCCCAGACATGCCAAATGACTGAACCTTAGGACTATGGTAGTTTTACTTGATTTAAAATGTTACTTAATAGGATGCAGACTCAGAATTTTTGGAGTAGATTTCATATTGGCTTTTCTTTCTATCTAAATGAGTACAGGAATATCGTCTGTGTCCTTACCCATATGCCTTCTTATCATATTAAAAACACTGGCAGCCATTTGTATATCTCATGAATCTCCCCCATTAATTCACTCGGAGCTAGTGCTAGACAGCAGATGGGCAGAAATGTGCTGCAACCAGCCAGACTCTCCCCAAAGACTGCGGCCGTTTCCTTCCCCCAAGCCAAAGTGCTATTAATTACCTGTGCAGCTAGTAGATTGTGACCTGCTTCGAAGACAGAGGGTTTCAATGCCAGTTCTCACCGATGTGTGAAGGCTGTCAGTGGCTTCTTTTAGGCTTTTCCTGGCTCAGTCTCTTTGAGCTTCTAGCCCTCCCTCTCATCTTATGATGTGCTGGTTTGTATTTTATCACCTGTAATGGCAGGGTTCCCCAACCCCAGGTCAGGCACCCCCACACCTCCTCCACACTCAGCTCTCATTCAACATCATGGCACTTCATTTAGGACTCATGGGACAGTGGGGGGGGCAAGCTCTCCCAGTGTTCTGGATTTGGATGCCCAGATAGAGGAAAGAGGACTGCAAAGTTCCCATGTGGAGCTGGTTAACATCCCCTCAAACCTTTCAGATGGACTTGCTGCAAAAAGGGAGTTTCATCAGGAGGAAAGCAGGTGCTCTATGTAGGAGACCCTGTTTTTGATAGAGACTAGGAGGGAGGCTGGCCTCAGAGGGAGTTTGGTCCTATTCAGAATACTCCTTGAGCTCAGATGGGTTCTCCGCTACAGTGCAGTGTCACCTTTTGCATCCTACCCCCTTGACAGCATCTGCATTACCCTCACAGGAGCCAAGAGAATCAAGAGGAATGCTTGAACAAACCAATTAACCCAAGAGGTATTCCTTGGTCTAGGGATGGTAACTAGAATTCAATCTTCAATCAAGCTTCCAGCCAAGCTTTTTCTCTCCCTCTCTCACTCAGCAAGCACATAGAGAAACTTATTTGCTACCTACTGACTCTGAGGTAGTTACCGAGGATGCAAAGGTAAGTATAATACCTAGAGGACTCCATAGCCTGGAGAGGAATTAGGACGGCAAGTACAGTGATCCCTAGGTTGTGGTAAGTGCTATCATTGAAAACCATCAAGGAAGCCTGAGGGGGCAGCACTGAATACCACCTGGTGCATTTGAGATCATTTCCAGGGAATGTGGTGCTTGAAGTGAGGTTTGAAGAGTGTACACATTTTCCCAGTAAACAAGGAAGACCTCATTAAAGACATGGATGCATAAAGGCTCTTGGTTCATTATATGCCACAATCATTCTTGTATGAAGTGTCTAGTGTGGGTAGGAAAGAGGCAGGAGACTAAGCTGGAAGTGACAGGGTTGCTGACCAGGTTGTGAGGCCACTTGGATGCCAAAGACTTCACACTTTATCCTATAAGCAAAGTGTGTGTGTGTGTGTGTGTGTGTGTGTGTGTGTGTGTGTGTGTGTACTATGTTAAACAATGCAAAAAGATACATTTCCCTTTGTGGACTTTGGAAGTAACACTTCCATCCTTATCTGAGATAAAACCTAACATATTTCTTTAAAATTAAAAGGAAAACAGCAAAGATAATGATAGCGTCTGTGCTGTATTACGGTTTTTTGAATACAGTAGGAGAGTTTATCCTCATGTCAAAGGCTTTCACCCCTGGGCTTAAAACCAGCCACTGGCTCTCTGTCTGGCTCCCTGCATCCCCCTGGGAATAGACTACTGTGTGTTACACGCACACACTCTGTGTTTAGGCACAGAAAAGAGCAGGTGGTATCTTGCACATGTCCTACAATGAGCTGAGAACTAACTCAGAGGCCAAGGGTTAAGTGTCTTATTAGAACAATTAGGATAGGAATTTTGTTCTATGTCTGGGAGGCCTTGAAATGAACACTCTTATCTTCTATTACTCCATCTGCGTAATGGGGATGAAGCAACACTTACATCAGATTTGTGCTGTAAGGTGTGGTACACAGAAGGTGCCTAGCACAGTACCCGGTGCATACAGCTGCTTAATAAACGCTCTGATACAGGAGATGCCAAGTGAATTAAAATAACATGGTCTACTCCCATTTCACCTTTGAAATGTACCACATCTTGCGCAGTATTCTGTAAAGTCCATAATAGCCTCTTTGGCAGATGGGTTCTGTTGTCCAGTGCTTACCTTAAACAACCTCACTAAATGGGAAAATGGCAAGACTTGGCAACCAAGCCATGGTCCTACAGTAGGCATCTCTTCAAAGGAGGTATTTGTAGAGTAAATGGCTGATCCGTGATTGCTCGGGGCTCTCTGTTAGCCCCACCGTAAGGAATGAGGAAATCGTTTCCCCAGCACAGTCAGGCTTGCTTTTATGACCAGAAATCAAGCCAGCCAAATGTCTGGAGAGGAATAGGGTTGCCTCCAAGGTTGGATTTCTACCCTTCCCCCCCTCGCTATCTACCCCCCTTATTTTCTTTTTCTTATCTTTGTTTTTTCTTTATTTTCTCTTTTTTTTCCATTCCAGGGAATTCTAAAGACTTGTCAGCTCACTGCTGGATTGGTCTTTTATCAACCTGTCATGCTTCCTTGTGTTAGCACCAGCCCATCAGAGTGTTAGTCAACCAGCATGAGAGAAGGGTTAGGTATGGAGCCATTAGCTGCAATTATAATCAAGTCTGCTAATGGTCTAATCAGAAGCTATTAGAGCAGAGGCTCAGTCCGTCCAGAGACTAGAAGGCAAGGAAGGGCAATAGGTTAACATCACATGGTCTGAAGCCCTCCAGCCTAGGTCTTCTCAATGTGCCTTCTCTACACCCATCCACTCCTAATTCTCTGATCATGGGTCACCTAGATCACCTGTGCCAACTCCACATCACTTTCCTAGTATAGTATTCAACAGTAATTCTCTTCCTCTGGTTCAAAATTAAATTTCATATCAGTTGATTCTCCAAATTTATGTTAGACAGTCCCATGAAGGGGCTGGGTTGGATTCACCTTGAGGACAAGATGGAATGGGCAAGGCAGTGGGTGTCCATCAGTTGCAGTTCCTGGAAGTTTTGAGATGAGGTCATCTAAGCACTGAAGTCAGGGGTTTCAACTAAAAGGGAGGTAGAAGAAAACATTACTTATATCATCATTTGGCTTTGACCAGTCAGTTGAAACAGGGAGGGAGAAGACAGTTGACACAGGTCCTCACCTTCACATGACTCTAACAGTCCAAATGGGATCCTGGAAAGGCAATGAAATCATCGTCCACACTGTGCAGAGGGCACTAACAGGTCTATGCCTTTAAGGTAAAATAGTAATAATTCTGTGGTATGGTAATAATTGTCTCTTGCATGACTAGGTATCAAGAAGTATACCAACCTCTTTGTAAATACCAAAAGTTTGTACAAATTTTTTAAGCTTTATCTTATGAGATAGTGTATGGAGTTACCAGTCCTTTCCAAATCTGCTTCCTCCGTATTTCCTGGGCACATGGAAAGACCTTTCACCTTCTCTTGGAGCTACTTGAAAGCCATTAGAGTCATGCCAGCCAATGGAACGTGGGGAGAAGTGTTCTGCATCCATTCTGGCTAGAGACCTTTGAGTACAAGTGCAGGGTTTCACAGGATGTGTAGTGACATCATTTGGTGGAGGGAGCCTGGATCTCCCGCATGGAAGGTAGCAATCTAGAGGAAATCTGGCCCTCATTGGGCTCTACAAGAGCAAAATACAAGCATCTGTTATGTTAGGCCACTGGGATTCTGAGATTTGTTTATAAGAGCTCCAGAGTTTCTCCTATCCTGGGTCAGACAAGTAGAAGAAGCCTTGGTGTGGAGAGGATGACTACCTTATCCTGGGTCACACAGTCAGGAAAGCACAGGATTTGAAGTTATGTCAGTCTTGTGCTTGGTTCAGCAGCACATACACTAAAATTGTGTTAGTCTCACCCCATAGCCCAGTGCTTGATCAGTACACCCTAATGGCTTCGCTCGGGAAGAGAACTTGCTCAGTTTCCAGGACTCGGAGAACAGCAAGGGCTCCCCAGTGAGCAGGGCTGCATATATCAACAGATGGCTTCCATGCATGTGTGTGCATGCCCCAAGGGGAGAAAGTTACTCTGACAATTTTTCCCTCCAGTTTTGTGACTTCTGACATCAGTCTAAGCCTATGTTTGTCTTTAAAATAGTTTTTAAAATATGAGTTCACAGCACTCACTAAGCTAATAGATTATAATGAATGAGAGTAATGCTCTGCAGGTTTATTGTAGCTTAGAAGCAGCAATAATAGATCACGGTTGCCTCTGTCTAGCAGCATAATCGCTAGACTTTTTTTTTTTTTTTGGAATACCTTCGTGCGATCCATGACTATTTTATCTTTACCATGTACTTAGACTGGCAAAGATGCCAAGCCAAGGGGGTGGCATGCTTGGGTGCCATTGTCTCTAGAAGCTTGTTCCTGACTCGGGAAGGTGAAAGAAGCCCCACTTCAGCCTTCCACAGATCACATTACAGAAACAGAGTTTGGCTGCCTTTTTCCATAGGAGCATCTGCTCCACTCATGGTCCCTCGTGTACCCATTTTGTTTTGTCCAAGATAGTGATCACGAGTAATGGATTGGGCTGAACCTGCTAATGCATGATGTAATTGTCAGAGGGATTTAATTATCAGCCCATTACATGTGGGATTAATGTGCAGTGTCATCTCTAGTTCACTCTCGGGAAGTTTAGAATCAGCATGAATTGGGGGGAGGTGGAGCTCTCCAAAAAGTCACTAGTGATGCATTTGCTCTTCTCCCACCTGTCTGAGAAATTTGAACAACAGTGACTTATGTTATTGCTAATTTCAATAGAAAAATCTGTAATAGATTACCGCTCCTCATGCATCATCTCACCTCTGCGTGAAAGCCATTACCTATCATGCAAGGCTTTTTTTTTTTTTTTGGAAAAATACTCTGTGTTGAAGACACTCATTTATTGAATGCTAGCCACTCAGGCATGAGACCCCAGAAAGAATAATTATCAGGCATACTTTCATTTCTGCAGAAACAAACCATCTACATAATAAAAGATAGCTCTTTCTGGTTTCAAGACAGGTTAAAGAAAGACATGGCGAAGGAATCGAATTGTGTGTTTCACCCAGCAAACTAAAATAATCATCAATATCAATAATTATCAGTTTATTTATAAAGCACAGGAGGCACAGGAGCATTATACACGCTGTAGCTGAAGCTATTTTTATATTGAGTGCTATATATTAAGCTTGCTGTAGCATATAAGCATTAATACATTCTACGTGCATTAAATATTTACACTCATGATTATCACAGCCACCATATGGGTAAACAGGGCAGATTCAGAAATATTAAGTGAGTTCCCAAGGACAAGAGATAAGAAGAATGTATTGTACGAGAGGCGAAGACAAAGGTCAGAGATTCACACCAGAAACTGCAGGTCAGAATATCTGCGGCACCTGCGTGGCTCAGTTGTTGAAGCGTTTGTCTTCAGCAGGAAGGCAATGGTCCAGGAATGTGCACGATTTGGTGGGTCTCCTCTGACCCTCTGCCTGGTTCCCTCAGGACCCCCCTCCCCTCCCAGATCGACACCTGCCCTCACCCATCGCCCCGCGTCCCCTCCACCCACCCTGGGCGCCAAGCCTGCTGTCACTCACCGTACTCTCCCTCCTGGCAGGAAGAGCA
Organism: Ailurus styani; assembly: GCA_002007465.1. NCBI lineage: Eukaryota > Metazoa > Chordata > Mammalia > Carnivora > Ailuridae > Ailurus > Ailurus styani. The sequence goes on from LNAC01000054.1 coordinate 5,538,489, forward strand.
ACATTGGCAAAACCTCCATTAACCACCAGCAGAGGATTTGCTAAATAAATCATTAAAATTCCATTTTCAAAAGAATATTTGATTACATACTATATATAAGCTTCATGGAAAAAGCATGAAAGTGTTTATACAGTATGATCCCAGTTTTCATTAAAAATGACTATACATCCAGAGGAAAAAATAAGCTGCTTTTTAAGTTATTCTTTACTGCCTGATTTAAATTTCTACAATAAATAGGATCTATTTTATTTTAAAAAATTAAAAAGTCCTTGTTAATTACTTCTGATTTCTTGTAAGTTAATTAGCAAATGTATGCAGCAAGGTACTTGGTGTTATATGGACCCTTCGTGATGTGCAGCCTGACAATTCTCTTATATCCCTGAGATGCATACAAGTCTGCCTACAGCTGTGTACATAACCATGGGCATGTGTATGCTTGTGTGTAATCAATCAGACTGTAGTTTTGCATCAGTATATGAAAACGCCTATATCTGATAAACTAAGCTTTTTTCCCTTTAATCGGAAACTACTTGATGTGATCTTTAATTGTAAATTATCTATTTAACTCACCAAATACTTGAATGATGATTTAATTTGTATGTATACAAAATTAACTCTTTATTTTGAAATAACTTACTTATTTACTTAAAAAATCAGATTCAGGGGTATCTGGGTGGCTTAGTCAATTAAGTGACTGATTCTCCATCTCAGCTCCAGATCGTGATCTCACCGCTGTAAGTTCAAACCCCACACTGGATGTGAAACCTACTTAAAAAATCAGATTCAAAAGATAATGGACATTTTATTAACATACCAATATAATTTCTTATTGTTTAAATATTAATATTCACCCAACGTGCCTTTTGTTTCATTGCAGGCATATAATACTTAAAACCTGTCTTCTGGAAATCTATGCTCTGAGCTCCAGGGTCCACTGGGCTGTGGGCTTAGCATCTCCTTTGAGAGCCCACATCAGTCAGTCTGTGCTTTAAGCATCTTTGTTTTTCAACTTTAAATGGAGTTCCTTAAACACAGGGAACATTGGTTGATTGGAATTTTGCAAAGTCAGATGTCTGTGAACAAATTGAGGTCACTTCTATTAATCTAATGAATTATTACCTGAGACTAACCTTCAGCTTTCCCAATCATTTACTTAGTTTTCAATTTTTTTTCACATTTTTTGGGTCATCATTCCATAATCCTCAGTCTTCCATATGAATACCTCTGGGAACCACTAAGATTTTCAGAAAGAATGCCAGATTCCTTCTGAGGTGTTCAGAAGCCTTGACACTTGTTTGCTATGTGATCTTGGGTGAGTCAATCTCTGAGCTGTAAATTCCTCCAGGAAAAAAAGTACTATTAACAAATTCTTTACCTAAACCCCAAAGTTCTGGAAAGCATATTATAATCTGAACTATGTTACATAAATGCAGATTTTAGCCTCTTCTATTATGCTAATATGTATTTAATTGCTTGCCTTTTCCTTTTTGGATATTTGAAACTACTAAATGGATCATACTTTTCACTTTATCTTATCTGTACAACAATCACATCAATTTTACAATGGCATAAAATTTTAACCTTTTTTATTATATATCTTTTGCACTATGTGATTAAAACTCTTTCTTACCAGTTCAAGGCATCAGCCAACTTAATGAGCATCTCCCAATTTCTTAATAATGCAATATATACTCAGTAATTTTAAAAAAAATTACTATTCCAACCCCAAGAAATAAATATTATTTGTTGAGATGGAGATGGGAGATAGCATTCGGTTCTACTTTTTATAAATCTCTAGGTATAGAGAATTATTCTCAACCTTAAATACCCCCTCAATGACAGGGGTAATTATAGTGGAGAAAAGTTAGAAAGTCAGCAAAGAGAAAGACATATTTTGACAATACCCAATAGCTTTCTCTAGTTAAGGGCATCCTCCAGAGTCCTGGAGAGACAGCCTGTAGCGGAAGAGTGTGTTAGGTTGAAGACACTGTGCCCATTCTTTTCACTAAACAGCTGTGAGAACATTGGCAATATGATTAGCATTTCTGGATTTTGATTAATTTATCAATAAACTATGAAGACTGGACTGGGCAACTTTAAAAGTTTCTTTCAATCCCAACCAGTTATAATTCTATGAATACTTCAGGGAACAAAACAAGAAGGAGAGATATGATAATCCACTAAGAGCCACAGGGCCCCAAAGAACTCTCTGACACAGGCCAACTGGTGACTGATGACTTTGACCATTTCTATAGAAATAAGATCACAAAGTGACTTCTCACCATCTAAGTCAATCAAAGAGAGATACAGGTTTGAAATGAGTTGATAATTCCTCTCAGAGACTCATTTATCCCTCTTTTAAGACCTATTTATAACACATGAAGGCCACATTTGATAGAGGAATGTGTTTTCCAAAATGTTTTCCACTTTGAAATTAAATATTAAGGTTTGAATATTCTACAGGAAAATAAAGGTAGAGCCCCCATCAAAATTTCCATATTTGACCTTGGACAAGGGGTCTATCCTCTAACCGGTTTATTTTTTGCTTGATTATGAAACAGGGAGGAAAGTCCTCTTCTGTCATAAATCTTTCCAGAGGCAGCCATCGAAATAACAAATTGATCCAATTTAATACAGTAAGTACCAAGAAGCACAGTGAGGATGATAAAGGTGGATCATTTCCCTCAGATCTCCATGCTCATTTTCAATTCTGCACTGCCATGTTCAAGGTCAAAACAACCATCTGATGTTTACCTTGTCAGTTCAACAAACCTTTATTTGAGTGCTGCCTACAAACCAAGTACTGCATGGGGTGATGGAACGAGCACTCCCTCTCTCTAGAAGGTCACCAATGTGCATGTATATAACCATTACCTTCACACCCAAGTTCATTGTCTCAGCCAAGCTCCTAGATCCTATGCAGAACATTGCATGAAACATGAAGCTGGTAGTGCCTCCGAGGGGTGCAGACTCTTTGAAAAGATACATTCAGATACAAAGAAAAAGAGATGCATGTTCAAAAATACATCAAAGTCAACAATCTTAAAGAAAAGAATCAGAGATGAGAGCCAAACAGAAAGCTATAAGACCTTCTCCAGATGGTGCTGAGTTGACCTCTCAGGGATGAACAGGACATCCCTGTAAATTCAGCACATTCTTACCTTTCTCTTATTCTCTCAAAGATGAGTTCAAAAAATGTTAATGAGTCTGACACCACTGACCTTGTCACAGAAGGAAGTGTCTGTTGGGGCCGGTCACTATTTGGAAACATCATCTCCAGCTGGATGGGGGATTGGGGAAGGGGAGCTAACATTTATTGTTCTTAATTTTTAGACCTGCCACTCTAAAAGGATGTCATTATTTATTAAATATTAACTACTAATACACTGCTATGTGGAAAACACTTATTGTAATATACACTTGCTTGTTTAATCAAAGGTGATAGCAACAAATGTGCCTTCAGCACCACAGAGCTTTAAATGGGTTTAAATTCATTCATTTAATGCTGACACGGTTCTCTGAAAAGAAAACTGTCTTTATTACCATGATCACGGCTGTTTTTATAAACGATGTTGCTAAGAAGGGAAGGTTACTACTTGCGCCTGGTCAAACGGTGGAATGAGAGACATAACAGGGATTCAAGGAGGAGTCACCTCCATTCCCCATGGTTAATCGCTGCACTATGCTGCTCAGTCTCACTTCTCTTTGAGGTCTGATCTTAATATTTCTCTCAGCTTCCTCTTCCATCAGACATGTTGGAGTTGAGCTTATTAAGCCACAAGGCTGTCTTCTTCCCTTGAGCTGGAGAAGCACCAGGCATCAGAGGATGCTCTCTGCCAGGGACAGCATGGTGCATGGATAATCCAGACACAGAGGATATTAGGAGGACACTAAAGAACTGAAGAGGCTGGATCACGGTCCTAGAAAAAGAGCATGGAATCTCAGCTGCCCAGGTAAATGCAAGGATGACCAACTCTGGAGGCATTCTGGGTGCAGGTCATCAGGAGTTAATAAATGGACAGAGCATGGAGCTAAGGTCAGCAAAACGAATGAATTCTACTTGTGTGTACTTTCAGAGGAAGGTGTTTCTACTGGTCCTCAAGTAAATTTCCAAGATGACACCACACCCAATTATAATATCTGAGGTTTAACCACAGGAAATGCCTGCAAACACGTATTTTCGATGTGGTCCAGGGTGAGGGCTTGAGAACCACACGTCTCAGAACTCAAGCCACAGCTCTGTCTCTTACAGCCAGGTTGACCTTGGCAATCTGACCCTCCCGAATCATTTCTTTCTTCCTGATGATGCTGATAGGCCTGGAGGTAGTTACTGACAAGATGGAGTTTGACTTCCGTATCTAACATCTCTGTTCCCTTTTATTTTCTGTTCCTTTATCCCCAACTCAGAATCAAAGATCCTGAGCATGTGCTTGCTTCAGACCAGATTTTCCGAAAATCAATAAAAACATTCTTTACTCTCTAAATAAGTAGTTAGTGTCTACTCCACCAGGAGCTGTGCTGGATGAGGGGGCTCTGTGACGAATAGTCAATAAGGTCCCTGAACCCATGGTCCCCGCCAGTGTCAAGTGGAAGACAGTGAACATGACCAAGTTCCTTTCTTTGGGAATGGTTGATTTTAATGGAAAAAAAATGGAGGTGACCAATCTATTCCATGGGCATAGCTTGAGGGCAGTGCATCTTCCATTCGGCAGCTCTTTACCCTGCGTCTGGCTCAGCCCGGCTCCTCCGGAAGTCTCTGCTGGACCGCCAGAAGTAGAGGCGTGCCTTTTGTACTGATCATGTTCTACGGCCATGTGTTTGCTCACCTGCCAGACTGTATCATTCCTGAACTCAGACACGCTTGCCCTAACTTAGTGTCCATTACTTCCCTTCGTATAGGTAATTACCCAAATGAGCTATAGCCTTAACAGAACTGAAAAAAATATGGACTGAGGAAGGAAGGAAGGAAGGAAGGAAGGAAGGAAGGAAGGAAGGAAGGAAGGAAGGGAGGAAGAAGGAAGGAAGGAAGGGGGGGAGGGAGGGAGGGAGGAAGGGAGGGAAAGGAAGAAGGGAAGAAAGGAAGAAAGGAAGGAAGGAAGGAAGGAAGGAAGGAAGG